>JANHJO010007004.1:263674-280350 GCA_032468235.1 Pseudoxyrhopus heterurus | reverse complement strand
GGCTTATACTCGGGTCAATAATTTTACTCAGGTTTCCTGAGTAAAATTAGGACTTCGGCTTATACTCGGGTCGGCTTATACTCGAGTATATACGGTATTTACAATTATAAAGACTTGTGAACTTGGGAAGGCCTTACTTTTTTATGTTTCTGTCTTATACAGCTATAATTGTGGAAAACTTCTCTTTATTTTATTCTACTGAAGAAGACCAGCTCTTAAGTTATAATGATCTTAGGCATTTTCAGATTATATGGAATATGGTTGATGACAAAAGGGAGGTAAGAAATTTCTCTGGAATACTATAAGTTTCATTGACTTATCGTTCTGTGAATCAACTGTTAAAACGTAGCAATTAATTAAAGTAAAAATGGAATGTTAAATCCTTGGGAAAAACCTGTGTCAACTTTTGTTGTTTCCCCATCCAGATCTGTTATTCATGCCAGGTTGACCCTCCCATCCATAATCAGGTCCATAATATGAAGTACAATATGATACATACAATACAATATGACACATCAAGGCAGTCTTCCTTGAGAACAATCCATCTCTCTCACCTTATCTCCCACTGCCTATCACCAATATGTTGTCACTGCCTGCCCCTTCTCCCTTCCCCACAACAGTCCAATTTTCTCTGGCCCATCACTATCCCAGCTTAGAAATGTCCATCTGACAGCCAGATCACAATATAAATTTTCAACCAGTTGCCTGAACTGGCTCTTTCAGGTCTCTTCTGCAATAGTATACCACACTGCTTAATTTTAGACAGCCAGCTGCCACTACCTTATCATCACGTATACAAACACCATAACTCCAGTTCCACTCCTGCACTAATATAAACAGCACCCTAACTCCCAACTGCAGACTGAGCCACTCTGAATGTCACTCCTGCCCTCCTTCTATCTCTCATCCAGGAAACCAGATACCTTTTTCCTTAGGGAGAGAGGTGCCCAAGTGAGAGGCTCTATGACAGCTGCAGCATTCAGCTTGGCATCTATTTCAACACCTGACTTGCTCCAGCTGCAACTCACCTCAGCCACCATGTTGCCCAGGCCCTCCAAAACACCTCATATTGTAATTATATTAGCAAAACAACTGGCAAAAATGTTACTAAATCATTCATTTGGAGAATAATAAAAGACAAATATAAAGCTCTTTACTGGTGTGAGTGTTTTCTAATTGTGACTTTCTTCCCAGGGAGTCATTCCTACTTTCCGAGTCAAGTTTTTGTTGAGGCTATTGCGTGGAAGACTGGAGGTAGATCTGGATAAGGACAAACTTCTGTTCAAGCACATGTGCTATGAAATGGAGAGGCTGCATAACGGTGGAGATGTAACATTCCATGATGTATTGAGGTATATGGAACAGCATAATTGGCCTGCAAACCTGAACCTCAGAATTAACTCGCAAGCTTCAACTCAGCAAAGATTAACCAAGGAGATAGAGCTACATCTGTTAGGGTTTCCTTGCATCTAAACAGACTAAAGATATAAGTACAGATTATATAAAAATTACATTTTTTTTTCATTTAGGGATTTATTAAATTTATTTATTTATTAAGAAAACATATCTAAATTGCTTTTTCTTATTTCTGTATTTTTTTACTGTACTGTAAAAAGTGCAACTTTCATATTATCATTAGAGGTAAGAATGAAAACTTAAACAGAAACAACGTTTTGGTTAGTGCACTCATCATTAGAGTTAAACAGTCATGGAAACAGTTGACTTAACTGGATCTTCACCAACCAAACTTTATCTGCTCTGAGCACATATTTCCTTGTAATGTATAATTACTTCAACACTCACACTATGCAATTATCAATGGACACAGAGACATTATGCATCGTTTTAGAAGCCAAATAAACATTCCAAAGGAATTATATGGTTTGACAATAGAGTCATTTTCCTTTTTTAAAAAAATGAATATTTACTAATGTACATTTCTTCTAGCATGCTTTCATATAGATCAGTTGACATCAGAAAAAGTCTTCAGCTGGAAGAACTCCTTGCGAGGGAACAACTGGAGTACACCATAGAGGAAGAGGTTGCCAAGCAGACGATACGTATGTGGTTGAAAAAATGCTTGAAGCGCATTAGAGCAGTAAGTTTAACCTTATTGTGTTATTAATATGCTTTGGAATGCTATTTTAAAAGTCTGTCAGAAATAACATGGCTTGACTGTTCTTCACAGCTTGGAGTCTGGATTTTTGGTTTTCATACCAAAGAGTTGTCATTCATGGAAAACTAGCATTATTTTGCTTTGATCTGGAACTCAGATGTCTTCATCCAAAGTTTCTTGCCCTAGCTTATTTTGCAAAATCAGTATCGTCTCATCAAGCTTTCTAAAAAGAAATTCAGCTAGGAGCTACATATCCCCCCACCCTCTGCTCTTAGGTTTTAGCCACTGTTCAGCCATTTGAATCCATGAAGCTTAATCAGGGAATAAAGAACAAAGAAGAGATGTTTTCCTCTATATTTCAATCCAGGGTTATAAGAAAAATTCAATAGAAATAAACTCCAAATATTTTGCAGATTCAAAAAGCACAGAAATCCAGTGGTGAGAGTCTAAAAAAACTCCTCCACCCCAATGCCAGCCATGCTATCATATGGGAAAGGAACCGATTATTGAGATTGTGTGTGTGTATCAGATTACCTGGCTTCACCCGGGTATATCATCCCATCGCTGCCAGCGCCTCCGCTTTCGCCCCTGAAGCTGAGGTGGTCGCCCGCTGCCCTCCCACTCGCCGCCTGCATTCCGCAGCTGTCTCCTACTGCTGGCCGCAGTCTCCAGAGCCCCGTGGAATGGCTGTACTGTGCATGTGTCACGCTTGGCGCATGCGCAGTACAGGTTTGCCGGTTGGTGTCGGGGGGTTGGCACTTCAGCAGCTTTTTTAGGGGCAAGGTATGTGCCTGGCAAGTTTGAGCCAGATTGGTGCAGGCATGGGAGAGCCTATTCGGCACATACCCACAAACCCACACATCCACATTTCTGTTTTATAGATATAGATATAAGAAAAAACAGTTAGAATCCAACAAGAGTTTGAAATATATCAACATTCAGCCATTAGTCAACTGTTAAGGCCAAAAACAAAATGAAACAATAAATTCAAAAGTGAAAGTTAAAACTCAGGCTTAAGATATTGAAATTGCTGACAGGAAGATTTATATGCCCAGGGACTGCAATCACTTCCAGAGAGAATCGGAATCTTCAAGACCCTCTTTTCCAACTAGGCCCATGATCATCCAAAAGTCATCTTCGTCATTTCTGAGGGCTCCCATTCAAAAGCAGGGAGCCGCACAGCCAAAGAACCACTTTGGCAGTGAAATCAGCAGATCATCAGTAAGGGAAAAAAGAAATCCTTATCATTCAGCAGCCATCTTGAGAGGAAGTCCCTTGGAACCGGCAGTTACAATACTGCAAAAATTAAGAATCCGTGGGATACATAAATTAAATATAATAATGAAAAACACAATAAGTTTATTTTTGTCTTCTCTTGCCCAACCCTAAACCCAATGAAATCACCAGTTTTATTTACGAAAGAGTCACACAAATTCATATATTATTTTAGGGGTTGCAATATCTTTGAACATGCCCGTAATACAGATTATGAAAATTAAATTCCACTATGCAGTGGAACCAGCAAGTCAAAAATTCCCAAGTTTATATTTTGATAAACCATATCTCTTTGATCCCATTCATCTACCATCACCATTAATTACCCTTCTATGTTTCTTTTTGGAAAGAAATTTTTAAAGAAAACAAAATATATCATGTTTGTCTTATTTTCCTAGAAACAACAGCAGTCATGCAGTATCATCCACAGCCTCCGAGAGAGTCAACAGCAGGAATTAAGCCGTTTCCTAAATCCACCAAGCATTGAAACAACACAGCCAAGTGAAGATATGAATGCTAATAGCCAGGATATCAATGCACAGCCTGAGGTATGGCGTCATCCCTATTGTTGTTCTCAAAAATCTCAGCCATTGGCCTAGAAAATGAGTCAATTTGGTGTATGATTAAGGCATCAGTCTAGAAACTTGGAGGCCATGAGTTCTAGTCCCACATGAAGCCCACTGGATGATTTTGGTCCAATCACTCTCTCTCAACCCTCACTCTCACTAAGTAAAACACTTCTGAAATATTGCCATGAAAACTTCAGGGACTTGTTCAGAAACTTGAAGCCACCACCCAAAAACAGCCTAGAAGCATTAGGAAAAATCATGAGTCTGTGCAATAGGACACAACATATGAGAAAACATGCAACTGCATCTGACCACAAAATATTTGATAGATACCCACCAGATCTAAAGCACTTTTGTAAAAGAGCAGACCTTTCCATTCATTCCTACCCCAAAAATATATGTAAAGGACACATACTGTTTGCAGGTCATGGAAACTTGCTTTTCTTTCTTTTTTTCTTTTTCTTTCTTTTACTTCTCCATTCTTCTATGCTTAATATAATTTTTATGTTCAATTTTATGAGGCCTAAAAGAACATAATTTCTGTGATTCATTATGCATAAAGGAGTATTATAACCCTCAGATATAAACAATCTGTATTCTGGAATACATTTTCCTAAAATGTTTCTAGCAATAAATGTTGCCAGAAATAATATTATCAATAAGTTGTAGCTAGGGATGTAAAAGAAATTTAACACAGATATTAATGGGAATGAAATGGCTTGATCTACCACAATAGATTCTATTAGTATCTAAATGAGACAGCAACATTTAGAGTCTACATATGGATGTTTATATTTGAGTGAAATGTGTCAAAATGGATTGGGAAAGAAAAAACATGCATAGAAAACAACACACACACACACACACACACACACACACACACGAGAAATCTGCATTAAATCTGCCAATAATAAATACGGCTTTTTTTAAAAAAAATTAACAAAAAGAAATTACATGGGGGCCGAACAGAAAGATCTATACAAAATTTCAACTGCAAAACCTGTGAAATAAGGGACAGAAACCAAAGGTCCCTTTTGGGGTTTTTTCAGGTTTTAATTCCTCTTCTTTCTCATTCTATTCAGACAAGTAGTGAACAACAGCTGCTTAGCCCCACGCTTTCTGACAGAGGTGGATATCGACAAGATTCTGGTGATAGTGGTAAACCTCAGCGAAAACTTGGACAATGGCGTTTGCCATCTGGTAAGTGAAGAGGGGTATAATGCACATTCCCAAACTGATACAGTTTCAGAATATAGATATAGCAGCTTTCCATATCAAAGAGAACACAAAATAAATACAAAATGCCTTTGGTAAATGAAATTTGGAGTTCTGTCTGATACAGCTCAGAAAATCATCAAAAGAATGTTTAGTTATATTTAGAAAAGTTACATGACTTCCTACCTTATGCATGATAATCCTAGGCATTTTAGGGAAACGTGTCAAATATATTCTCAAGAGAAAAGGAAATGAAATTTCTGATTCATATTCTAGCCTAAAATGAGCCAATTTCAAACTTCCTGTCCCTTTAAAGAAACTATGTGCTTGAAATAAATTCTGAATCGCCTTAGGCACATTTTTGTCCAATTGGTACACCAAACTATTCTAATATCAGTCTATTTTATGCAGATTGAAAAAGTATCTTGCCGTAACCTCTCCCCTCAGATTATCAGTGATGAATCAACACCTTATTCTTACAGCCATAGTTTGAAATCTACCTATCCATAAGAAATGGCCCCCTAAATTCATTGTCAGGCCTGTCCTGACTCAGTCCCTTAGCAAAGAAAGACCCTTGATTCCATTTGTAGTGAAAGGTGTATTTTTACTAAAAGTCAAATGGATTATAGTAAAGCAGCTGTAAAAAGTTTCTGCGAGAAAGTTCCCTAGTTAACATTCCTTTTCCTGTTCCTCCCCCGTATTGTCTCCTTATTGTCCAGTCACATTCAAAGGAATTGTTTTGGTAACGTTCCCTGCATCTACTAGATCAGCAGTCACCAACTGATGGTCCGTGGACCACTGGTGGTCCACGAGAAAATTTTTGTGGTCCGCAGAAAAATTATTTGCATTTTTTTATATTGCACTAAATATATTTATCTTTTTAAAAAATTCATATTAGTGGTCCGAGGGATTTTAAATTATGCATTTAGTGGTCCCTGGGGTCCGAAAGATTGGTGACCCCTGTACTAGATGGTGAGACGTCTCATTCCCCTCCCAGGTCTCTGGCCTTGGGATGATGAGCAGATGTCTCTGGAAGGCACGACAGGTAGTTTTGGTTTCCTTCTTCCCAGCAGCAATCTCCCCTCATAGTCTGTGGCAGGCTGACATTTAGCAAAGCAAATCTGCAGCTCAGGATGGCAGTTCGACATTCTGTCCTCCTTGAAAAAGGGTTAAACCTAGGAAAAGAAAAGAAATGAAAGTTTAGGATTTTAGTGGGGTTTATCAGGGTATCAGTTATGAAATGTATGGACCAGGTGTGGGAACCACACCTGTTTGGCGTCAACCCATTCAGTTTCAGGAGGTGCGAAATCTTTCCAGAAGATTTTAAGTATTGAAGTTTGCTTCTGTGTGTCTATGAGTCAAGGATTCCTTGACATCCAAGTATTGTTCTCCTTCAATAAGTATAGGGGGCAGGGGCAGCTTCATTGTGGAATGCAAGGGTGATGTGGTTGCAGGTTTTAAAAGGCTGCAGTGGGAAACAGGATGGTTGTGTTGAAAGTTTTTTGGTAGCTTTAATTCCACCGTCACTGGGTCGATGACTGTAATGATGGGGAAAGGTCCAATGTATTTTGGTCTCAGTTTCTTTGAGGGTTGTCTGGATTGAAAGAATTATGTAGAAGTTCATCACCAACTTTAAATTCCTTTTGCTGCAATCTCTTTTTGTCAGTGTACTTTTTCTTGGTAACTCTTACATCTTCAAGCGCCCTGTGTATGACTGGTCATGTAAGTTGCAGGGATTTTCTCCATTCAGCTAGCAACATGCTTTGGGGAGATTGTTGAGGAAGCTCCAGCACAGCGACAAAGTCCTTGCTGGTGGCCACACAGAATGGTGTGAAAATGGTACTGCTGTGTATAGAATTGTTATAAACCATCTCTGCAAAGGAGAGAAAGTCTGACCAATTGTCTTGTTGGTAATTGAAAGAACAATGAAGGTATTGCTCCAGCATACCAGGACAACTGGCGGCATAGTTCTCCAAATAAAGCAATGTGAAATATAATGGTCTGAGGGAAAGTAAGTGGCCCAATTTAGCCAAGTACGATTTGAATTCAACCTTCCCAGTCCCAATTCAATACTCTAATTTCATGCTTGGCCACCAGAATTGGTGCCTCACCAGGTGTAAGGTTTTGACAAATCCAAAGTATCCAGCCATTTTGGAATCATGGCTATGCTACAGCAGTAAAGTCCTCTGGCTTATGGCTACATAGAGTTTAGACCCATCCAGGCAAGGCTGTCACGTAAGGTGAAGTTGGCTTTGTGGCATGCAAACCAATCGTCCCTGGTCAGGGCTGCTCTTAGCGGTTGAACAAGATCGTCGGTTACCTTGCACTCAGCTTTGCTTTGTGCCCTGGTGATGGTGGGAGCTGCTTTTTGACTGGAAGGGATGATGCAGTTTATAATCTCCTCTCTGATGCTGTTATACTGGGGTAGTCTTGAGAGCGCATCTGCCAGGAATTTTTTCCCTCCCGGCAAGTAACACAGGGGGAAATTGAACTGATTGAAGTGTTGCGCCCACCTCACTTGTTTAGGAGAGAGTTTTTGGGGGAGTCTTCAGTGCTTCCAGATTCTTGTGATATGTCCAGACTTTGAAAGGAGCCTTACTCCCCTGCAAGAAGTGTCAGCAAGTGAGTAATGCCCATCAAATCACACAGGCTTCCTTTTCCCATATTGCCCGCCTGCGCTCTGTGTTAGAGACTTTCTTGGAGGTATAGACACATGATTGTAGGAGTCCTTGTTGTTTCTTTGGAGGAGGATGGCACACACAGTGACATCACTGGCGTTTGCTTGGATGATGTATGATTCATCAGGATTGAGGTGTTTAAGGACAGGCTTAGCTGCAAACAGTTGCTTCAGTTTCTCAAATGCTGCCTGGCATTCCACAGACCATTTGAGTGGTTGCCCCAGCATGGATTTTCCCTCTCTTTTGGTTTTGAGTAGATTGGTGACTGGCAGCATGATTTGCACAAATTCCGTAATGAACTGACGGTAGAAGTTAGTGAAACAGAGGAAGCTTTTCAGCTGCTTCTGGGTATAGGGTGCTCCCCATTCGAGCACAGCTCGTACCTTCTCTGGTTCCATCTCTACCCCTTTGTGAGAGATGTAGTATACCAGGTAATCTAGTAAAGTAATTTGTTACTTTGTAAGAACTGCAGGTCAGGATGGAAGTTCTTACATTATAGCATTTGTGTAGAATCCATAATTTTAATTCAATTAGACCTTTGGTGACACCAGAAGGAAAGAGGAAACTTATAGCTCTAAGTGCCTGAATAGAAATCTATGTTCAATAAATACTGTATGTTTTAAATACAGAATATGGTGAATGTTCCGTTGAACTGAGATTATACCAGAATAATGTCTGCCAGTCAAACTGTTCAATAGTCAAATAATGATTACAATAAATAATTATTATTCCTACACAGAATAACTGAATCAATAACATAAAGAATGGCAATAGGTGAAAGCAGCAATAAATTAGGATCTTGGGGCTCTAAACAACTAGGCTTTATAGATTCATAGAGTTAATATAAAAGTCTCACTTTGAAGAACCATGGCTACAATGAGATGTAGTGTTGGGTACCAGCTTGATTGGTTTCAACAAAGAGTTGGACAAATTCATAGAAGTCATGGGGATCAATGGCTATTAGCCTTGATGGCAAGACTTCTAAAGGCCATCTACTTGGTGCCTAATTGGCTTCCTTATCAGGTAGGTTGCCCACTGTTGTTATAGATTGCAGAGTTTGATCCAGTAAGGCACTGCTTATGTTTTTATGTAGTGATTTAAATGCATGAAAATATCTTCTGTAAACTTACAATTAAAGGGAGCAGAACTACAAACTTGGAATGATTAAAGAAAAACCAGCTATATAAGATCTTTTTAGTACCAAAATATATTGGTAAAAGTCTATATTGTTAGCATTCTCATTATTGTTACCAATAAATGTAGTCCTCATTTAATGTTGTTCAGAAACCATTCAAACTTACAACCACATTGAACAAGTGGTTACCACTGTTCTCATACTTGCAGCTGTCATAGTTCTTCACTATCACGATCCAGGCACTCATAATTACAAGGTCACACCATCCCATGGTCATATGATTGCCATTTGTGACTTTCACTGGTGGCTTCCCACAAGCAAAGTCAGTGGGCAAGCTGACATTGAGGTCAAGACGTTGTAGTTAACGAGAGTACGAATATCACTTAACAACAGCAACCAGAAGTGCCAAAACTGCCATCACTAAGCAGCCTGGTCACATGATGTCATGCTTTATGACCATGTTGCTTAGCAACGGAAATTCCAATCCCAACTGTCATCATTACCGAGTTGCTCCTGTACTACTCTTACATTGTGTCCTGTGGATCCTCAGCTTTCTCTGGTAGTTCTTTTTTCTCCAAGTAAAGCAGTGTGAAATATGATGGTCTGAGAGAAAGTAAGTGGTCCAGTTTACCAACATAGGACTTGAATTCAGCCTTTTCTGTCCCAGTTCAATACGCTAATCACTACTGCACTAAATGCACTGGGCATGGGCTTATTAAAATTTTGTTTCCAATTATTAATAATGCTGTTTTAATATATGAAAATGTTCAGTTATATATAAAAACAGTTTCACTATTGTAGAAAAAATGTGAAAATACAATGAAGTTCTCTAGCTTATCAGCTTAAATCCAGCAGCTGGCAAGATATAGTACCTATCAGTACAGAATAGCTCAGAGAGGTGAAATTAATGTTCTTGGGGAACTCTTATGTGTAGATTTATCCTGGGAAATGTTTTGCTCTCGATAGAGGAGAAAGTGTGGTAACAAGGGATACGTAATGGAAGCCTTAAGTTCATAGAATCAAAAGTTTCTCTCACCAAAGAAAACAAACCATGGAGTTAACATTGTGTTTCGTCTTGTTGGTGTTACTGAGTAATTACATTTTTTTAAAAAAAAAATCTTATCATTAGGCTTCAGAGATGACAAATATTTTGCCACAAATCCACTTTTCATCATACCAGAATTGCTTAGCATGATGATGATTTGTTTGCGGTGAATATTTTTCTCTTTCATTTCCTAGCCCCAAAACCAATAAGCCATTCAGTGTCTTCAGTCAACATAAGAATTGGGGGTCGGACAACTATGAAATCTGTTGTGTGCAAAATGAATCCTATGTCAGATATGGCTTCATGTGGATCAGAAGTTAAGAAGTGGTGGACAAGGCAACTTACTGTAGAGAGTGACGAGAGTGGAGAAGACCTGCTTGAGATCTGATTGGGAAATGATTCCTGTCAAAGACACACTTATGCAACACAACTGTGAAGGAATAGCAACTCTGGACGTCGCTGCTTTTTAATAAGTGGTTCTAATCGATCGTTTATATCAAGATAAGCCTTCAACTTGGCAAGATTTACTACTTAATGTTTATTTTGAACATCCATGATTATTAATGAGCAACATAAATGTTCAGAAAAAAATGGAGGAGTTTTGGCCTTGTTCCCATAAATCATGAGAAAGGCTTCAGACTCTCAGGGAGGGCTTCCTACTTTCCAGTAGACTTTCAATATTGCTTCTCAGCGAACATGTGAAATATCAGGTTTGTCTGAAAGTATATTGTTGCTTGCTAAAATTTGGGAAACAACAACACAGGACTAATAGTAAAATATGACATGTCATGATGTGTACCAGGTTGATATTCTATTTTAATAGTATAGGGAAGTTATGAGGACACAACATTTTTATTTAGAGACACTGGGACACAATTGTTGTGGAAGTAAAAGCACCCCAAAGAGAATATTGGTATGGACATGCTGCTAGTGTTTCACATCACTGAATATTTTTGTTGAGGTCAGGGTAGGTGACTTCTTTCAAGCTAAGACACATGTTGAATGGTTGGGTTGGACTGTAATCCCAAAAACAGATAAGCCAAGATAAAAACTAAGATACTGTATTTTTCGTTCCATAAGACACACTTCCCCCCCCCCAAAAAAAACGGTGGACAGTGCCAGTTTATTGGTGAACAGCAGCCTGCAGCGATGGGGTCCTTTTACAATGCTGAACTCCGCCTCTTCTGTCTTTGTCATTGCCCGCCTCTTCTGTCTCTTTTCTGCAGTGCAGGAGTCAATAGGGAGAGCTGGCACATGAGAGGACACCTATCTGTGGTCCTCTCAGGCTCTGCCTGATTTTTTTTTTCTCGTTTTCCTTCTCTAAGCCTAGGTGCGTCTTATGGTCCAGTGAGTCTTATGGAGCGAAAAATTATATTTATTTTAGCTAAATTATTTCCTATTACATATGGTTAATAGGATTACTCTGTGTGTATTTTATAATTTTTCCTTTTTTCAAATTAAATATTGCAGTTTTAGTAGCAATTTTGGGGAAATTTCTGAAGACACCATGCAATACACTGACCTCAGGTTGTGCTTCTCTTATTGAGATAAATAGTATTCATAGGTTAATTCACAGGTATCCTTGTCTATGTACATCCCTTGATCATGGAAAACAAACAATATTTCATGTATTTGATTTGTGTTAAAGTTTACATACAGAGATAGTGTGACAATACTTTCTCTGATATTGTCAGGATTTCCTTTGCCCTAAAATAGTCATTTAAACAAAACAGCAACAATGTTTTTTTCTATAGTATACTACCCATCAATATTAGTGCTGTTTAATAATCTGGAATTAACTCAGGAGGAGGTGATTACTTATTTTCTGTTTTTACAATATCTATATTTTAATATGCAAGCATAATGTGGTTGGTTTAAAAATAGGGTTTCATTGTTCACTTTTAAAATGTGCTTAATTGAAGTTCACTGATTTTTTTTATCAGTGCACCTGTTTAATAAATTACCTGCTTTTTCACCTCTGTTAATATCTATCATCTATTAGAAATGAAACAAAAATAACCAGTGTAGATGTAACTACATAACTGCATTCTGTACGTACATACATACATACATGTAAGTTCATACTTGATATTGGGTATAAGACTCATGGCAGGCCTAGAAAGAAATCTCATTTTGTGCTTCATTATCCTTGTTAGAAATGAACATGTTTTTCTCAGAGATTATTCACTATTTAAAAGTTATTATATTATTATACATAAGTATACATTATATACTTAGTCATTAAGTATATTATGTGAGATTAACTAAAGTATGCTCTTGTAAGTAATCTGTTTTCTAGTCATGCTTGAAATGTCTTTTTTTTTTAAAAAATACTTGGATACCAATCACTATTAAGGTAAGTATGAAATAATGCATTAAGAAAAGAAAATAGTTGACAATTCTAAGATTCTATTTATAAAGGTTCTGAATTCCAGATATTTAACGAATGGCAGCAAATGAACATTTAGGAGCACACAATTATGAACCTTCATTATGCATCTAAGTATCATAGAAAAATGAGCTATGAGCATTGGTGAAAATTAAAGATTATGAAGGCTGGAGAAAAACTTGGCTCTAACCACTGCTCTGTTTCAACTACTCAATTATCGGTTATAGAAATGAAAATCCAGCAACTGACAGGGATCATTATCTCTCATCTCAAGAGTAAGGACAAATAGACCATCTTCCTAATTTTAGTTTTGTATTGGCCACAGTAATGAAGAGTATGTCTTTTACTACCTCTGAAGTGCTTTTACCTTCACCACAAACACTCGTTCAAAACTTGAACCAGGTGGTTTTTAAATACAAAATGGAAGAGTTAAGATTTTCTTCAATTCGCCTGTGAAGGATAAAGTTTGGCAGGTATCATAACTGAACAGAATTTGAGATCAGTTAATGGTTCCTCCAGAAAGTGTGACCTTCTTTGGTATGTCTTTGCATTGTGCTTTAATGGTGTGTAAAATATTTTATATTTGAAGCTTTAATGTATGAAATTTCACAAAATGTCCTGTTCTGGGTGTAAAACTGCTGTTTCTAATATGAAACAATCTGTTCTGAGCATTTTGGGATTTTCTTTGAGCTATAAACAGAGGCATTCTGAGTGTTTTGAATGTTTGTTTCCAAACCATAGATGAACATCATATGTAGTATGACCAAACAGTATCAAACAATTAAATGTATGGGGAGGAAGAAAAAGGATTTTGATGCCTACACATAGACAATAGTGTTTGTAGGGTTTTGTATCTGCTTTCCAACAATGACATCTTTGGGGTGAGATCTTTGCCACTACCATCATTTCCTATGGAAAATACATTGCACTCTTACGACAAGTCCAGCTTGAAAGCACCAGAAACATAAGAGTTCACCTTAAAAAAACCTAAAAACTGTAAATTGTCCATGTTCTCCAAGAGCCTTATGGACATAAAAGTC
Organism: Pseudoxyrhopus heterurus; assembly: GCA_032468235.1. Taxonomy (NCBI): domain Eukaryota; kingdom Metazoa; phylum Chordata; class Lepidosauria; order Squamata; genus Pseudoxyrhopus; species Pseudoxyrhopus heterurus. The sequence continues at coordinate 266,888 of JANHJO010007004.1, read as the reverse complement.
CCAGCAAAACTAACAATCTTGTGTTAGGTTGATGCACGCTTTTGTTCTGAATGCAGGTTTTATTTTAACCAAAAGATACGTATCTACAGACTTGCATTGCATTTGATTATTTTTGGTCACAGATTACTGTCTTTATGTAGTTGTCCATGTGTACATTTTGCTGTTTAGAGTTAACATTTACACTGAAACTTCCTACGATCTGTTTACTAAACCTGTGCATTTTGTTGTTTAAACTAGATTACATCAAAAACCTCAAAAACCGTCAGAAAATATCATTCTTACTATTGTCAAAGATAGTTATTTGTCTTTTCTTTCATGTCTACCTTAACTTAATATTTTTTAGATAAAAAATAAAAATAAAAAACAGGAGTGATACTCAGATTTATAAAATACGTTTTCTTGAACTTTCAATACTGTGCTGAATTACAGAAACTTTCCTAGTTATTATAACAAATATTCTTTTTAAACCTCTAGCAAATATCCTTTGACATATAATGTCAATAAAAGGCAGTTGCTTTCAGTGGTTGGCTGCTTAGAATTTCATTCTCAGTGATTTTGATACATTATTTGATGTAATGTCTATATTTCATCTCATTTATTTTAAACATTTTGGATACTTCTCAACCAAATATCAGTAGTGACTCAGAATAGCTTAATTAGATAAAGAGTAGATTTTAGATTGCATCAAGAGAGGGACAGTTTTCAAGATAATATGAAGAGATAATACCACTTTATACTGCACTGGTGAAATACTACATCCAATTCTGGTCACCATAATACAAAAAAGATGTTGAGATTCTAGAAAGAGTGCAAAAAGTCCCAGAAAGATGACAACGGGTCTTGGAGGCTAAACCATAGGATGAATGATTGAGGGAACTAGGTATGTCTGGTCTAATGAAGAGAAGGACCAGGGGCGATATATGATAGCAGTCTTCCAATACTTAAGGGGTTGTAACAGAGAAGAGGAGGTCAGCCTATTCTCCAAAACAACTGAGCGCAGGATATTTAAAAACAGATGGAAGATTGTTAAAAAGAGATCCAACTTAGAACTAAGAAATTTCCTGAAAGTGAGAACAGTTAATCAGTGGAACAGCTTACCTCCAAAAGTTGGTGCTCCATCACCGGAGATTTTCAAGAAAAGCCATTTGTCTGGAATGGCATACCATAGGATTTGCTGCCTGAGTAGGAGGTTGAATTAGAAGGCCTCCAAGATCTCTTCCAACCCTATTATTTATATGTTCTGTAGTAACATTTGCAATTTTATTTAATTTTAAAATGTGCAAAAAAAACCTAGCAGAAACTAAAACAAATCAGTCAGGTTTCTGTAACAGAAAAAGTTGTGGACGTTCACTTAGTTGAAGGCAGAAGTCTTTATATAATTTAATTCTCTAAGGTTTTCTGCTAAAAAATCCTATAGATTGGAGCTTTTGGTTTTGTTCCAAGTAATTTGACCCATGTGAATTACAGCCTTTCAGGGAAGGGATATTCATAGGAGGCTTTGCGTAGATCTCCCAATTGCCCTTGACTATATGGAAGCAGTCGATTATAGAGCCTCTTGGGTCCCCTCTCCTCCTCTCCCCACTCAGTTCCAGAGCTTTTTTAACAGCAGCCTTTTGCACAAAATTGAGAAATTGAATAGTAACCAGGCAAACAGATTTTAACTGTTACATATCTGCGTGTTCGGCTAATCTAAAAAGTAGCCTACTTTTTTTAAAAAAAACTACTTTCTTGACATATTAGTTTGCCATATATGTGCAGTGTCAGTTAAGTGCAGCCCAGCTGGTTTTGTTTCTTCATAAGCAACTATGTACAGTTTCTCAAAACCTTGTACAGTGTGTGAGCTGAATCAAGCAATGGAAATGCAAAAGTAAGTTACAGTAATTGCTATTCCAGGTTTACAATGATCAGAAGAACTGCAAATGTCCTTGTGGATCGATCATTTCACCTAGCTCTGAGCCTTCCTCCCACCTTTTCTGAATTCTCACCTCTTTATTAGCCTGCTTCCTGAACATTTCCAGGGTATCTTCAACTGGTACCAGTTGGTTGCCATTACCTCATTGCAGTAGCACCAAATTTCAGACAAGGACTTATGAGCTATGCCCTAACCAAGAACCTAAGAATCAATAATGAACTAATATCAATAATGATTTAAGATCAATAATGTTCTAAGAATCAGGCATGCAGTATAAGGGGTCTGGAAACACACTAGTATATTTCTGTTGCTCATGTTTTTTATTGCTAGGCTTTTCAATCCCTGTTTCTTAAAGAAGACCTGGGTTTCGTCATCAGCTGAAGAAGACAAGGAAGAAAGTCAACTGCTATGGCCGGTTTTATACTCTGCACTGCAAACCATCTGGCCCCATCTGCCACAGTGCAGAGGAGACTATTCTAAAGTACAGCAGGTTGAGAAGCAAAAAAAAAGGAGAAATTAGACAGCACCTTTGTGGACAAAGCTGCATTTGCCATCTGCCAGACATCACTGCCGTGCTCTGGAGATCCCTGCCTGCCCGGCTGGCTCCTAAATTGGCAGCTGGACATGCTGTGTCTTTTAATTCTTCCCCGAGCATCATCCGTGCTTCTAAGCCAGAATAATCATGCTGATCTGCCATTTACATTCAGCCAGATATTGGTTTCTCGTGGAGTTTTAGAAGTACTAATAAACTATTAAGAAACCCTTTGGTGTAATTCCTTGGCTTAAGGATCAATATATAACTGGCAGGAAATATGTCTAATTCTTTCCCAGAAAAATACTGGTAGCTGGAATTCAGTCAGTTATCTTGTTAATCTGAAGAACTTTCCTGACTTTTTAAGGGAGGATGATGCATTATCAAGTTCTGCATTTGAAAACGGACCCTGCCCCCAGCAAAAAAAAACCAGTAACATTTCTAAGGCTGTAGCAACATGTTGCAAATCAAGCTACTGCTGTGTAGATGAGCTTCCATACATACTGTTCTGTCCCACGCTCCAAACACCCGGATCAGCACCAGTTGTAAAAGATACAGTATAGTTTTATTTAAAACAAACTCAAAGAAGCATTTCTTCTGCACACATAAAAAGCTGGTTACCAATTATTTCAGTCACTGTTCAAAACACCTTCCGGGCCGAATGCCAAATGATAAGCTTACTCCAAAACAGGTTCCTTTATGAGGTCGCAGCACAACGGCTAATCCAAGTCTGTTTGCAGAGAACCGAAGCTGGGAAATGCACTCCAGCA
>JANHJO010007004.1:220337-231868 GCA_032468235.1 Pseudoxyrhopus heterurus | reverse complement strand
CTTTTAAATCATCCTGGAAACCCTGCTGTATAAAGGCGACGCAGCAGCAACTTGATTTTTGAGACGCAGATTGACCGATATCTAATTTGGCTCCAAGACCACAAGTCAGGAAAATAACCCTACAGATTGATGGGAGTCACACGGAATCACGGCACAGCCTTTCTCTATGAATGGCAATGTTAGCCAAGGCCAGCCAATGAATCAGACTAACTGAATATATTCATCCGACAGAGAAAAGACTTTTAGCTCCTAGAAAGGCACCAATTTAATTTGTTTTTGGATGCCATTTACTGTTGTAAGCAACTATCAGTGGTATTTTAACTTTTTCCCAACCAGCCCTCTGAATGTACCCCTTAATGCAGTGCTATTATTAAGTTATTTTACTGCAGCTTAAGCACTGTAAATTACCTCCTGTGGAAAAACTCAAAAGCTGGTTTCTAGAGAAAAAGAAAGGAAAACATCCTGCAATTGCATATCTCCTTACTACGCTTATTTGGTTAGCGAGGAACTTGCATTTCATATTTTGAAACGAAATTAACTCCAAGCTCTTTGAATTCTCACGGAAAGCAAGAAAAGACCCTTCCTAACGTCATTCGGTTCGAAGTAGGGAGTCTTACTTGTGAAGACAGTGGTCTAGCACTTTATAGAGACACCTGGGCAACAATCACTTGCAAGGATTAGGAGGGAGGTTGTATGGGAAAAGAGAAGAGAGCTTTGAATCAAAGGAATAAGAATATAAAACTAACTTCTCAATGTGCTCTTGCGGAGGATTTCCAATGGAGGGGAGGCTATAAAAATAAACTTAAAAATGGCAGACATTTCCCATCCAAAAAGAGAAACTGCCAATTAAAAAAAGGAGAAACAGAACATCGGGTGGCTGAGCACCAAGATTTAGCTCGTTTCTGCAAACTAAGCAGGTGACAAATGCTTCTCCTTTTGTTTCATTTATGCTTTCCAATCCATTGTTCTTATTTTGCTCCCGTCAGAAGGGAATCAAGACTGGAGGGAATCCCAAGGAAAGACAACTAATGAAGATCCAATTGGATGGTTCTCTAGGTTTTGGATATTAGAAGATCAAGAGATAAAAAGAGAATATTTGTATAGCTCAGGTTTGAAAGGAGGGGTCCCTGGTGCTCTATGAGCTTGGCTGTTTTCTTGCAGACGTTTCATGACCCAACTAAGTAACATCATCAGTGCTAGTAGGGAGTGGTAGTCCCTCTCAAGTCATATTCCGGTGGCGTAAGCCCTGTCAAGTGTTGGTGAGGATGATCTCAGAGGTTGGGCTGTTTACTGTTGATTTATTTGGGATATCCTTTGATTGGGGTGTGATTTACTTCAATTGTTTAGATCAAGAGAGCCAGAAGCAACTCAAGGGAAGCCTTGAAGAGCATCCTTTGCATTAAATTGCCGGGTAAAGTGGGTGGGGGTTGTTAAGAAGGGGAAATAGCTGACGATGAAGAAAAGGACCCATATTCTACTAAGACAGAGAGAACCATCAGAAGACTTGACAAGGGAGTCCAACCTTGGCAACTTTGACTCATGGACTTCAACCCCTAGAGTTCCCCAGCACGAATCTTCAAGTTACCAAGGTTGGACTCCCCTGCTGTAGGGGGAGGAGGAGTGCTCCAAGGAGCAGCTTCTCAAACTTTCCAAAGTACTTCTGATGTCGAAAAAAGCAAAACTTGGAACAATATTTGCAGCCACGGTGACCTAAGTGTGCATCTTTTATCTAAATGTTTGCATGAGTTGACTTTCTGAAGGAAGAAGAAGAAGATCCAGCTAACGGACAGAGAACATGGTAAGCATGTGCTTCTGATGTGAAAACAAGCCCTCAACGATTTGATCGCTGTAGATCTGTAGATCTGTAAGTAGACCTACGAAGGAATGCATAGCAGATCCTTTCTAGCAACAGAAACAAAAGTTTAAGATGTGCGTAGGATTTGATGTTTGACCCCCAGATGTTATAGTCTTACTGTTGTGTACCTTCCTGTCAAAATATGGACCTTCTAAGATCAGGTGGGGAAAGGTCCACAATCTGGAGGTCTACATTCCTCCTCCAGAATGTGGAAAAATGGGGACCTTCACATTCTGGAACCACAAGTGCTGAAGCCCCATCCTTCGAGGGCACGAAGGATGATGGCAGCTGTATTTCAGGAACATCTGACAGCCCTGAGATGTGCTCTAAGATACCCACAGAAATTCCACTGGATTCACATTACTGTAAACATCTGGCCCAACAATATGCATTACTGGGCACACACGTACAATGGAAAACAATGCCATTGTCGCAACAGCCCCATTTCCAGAATCTGCAGCGCAAGAACATGGACTATTTCAACAGTGTGATTCCCCTCCCCACTTTTTTTTGCTTTTTGTTTATAGAGCTTCATTAACAAGGTAACAAAATAACGCTTAAGTAGAAAGGTAAACAGTATTGTGACTAGCAAATTATCTAAATTCTAATTAAATATTAATATTTATGATAAAAATAAACTTATAAAACGGAAAATAAAAATAAAACCTTCACTGTAATAGTATTAACAATATTCAGCACAATTTTCTTAGAAAGAGGTAATTTTTACACCAACGTTGGATCCCCATATAATTCTCCAGACAGTGTCTGAAATGTATTAATTATTTCACCGCTCCCTCTCCCACTTTACAAGATTTTTTTTAAAAAAAAAGATCTTTTGCACCTTTCATCCATAATACAACCGTTTAGGAATATATTTTTTTTACTCCTTGCAGCATCTTTTATTCCTAATGTTTGGAAATATTCTCCTTGTATCAATCGCCCCCACTCCCACCCCAAATACGTACTATCTGCCCCGTTCATAATAATGTATGGCACTTCTGAAATTCATCACCACCCATCTCACTAACTGAGATCCGCTCCTGAAGTTCACAACAGCTGCAAGGTGGACCACAAAGAATGAAAGACCTACGTAATAATATTTAGTTTCCTTTTTTTAACGGCACGAACGCTGAGCTTGGTTTTAGAGTTTAGTCCATTTCGTTTTAAAAAAAATAATAATTATTTCCTAGGAGTAAAAAAAGTGTGAACGATGGCTTGACTTGTCGTTCTGTCCTTTCGGGCAGAGGCCTCCAAATTGCAAAGAAAGCTGTGAAAATAAAAGTTGACCGGCCCGTTTTTCTCCTCCTCCCAGTGGATCTTAAAAAAAAAGTCTCTTTTGGCATCACACAGAGAGAGAGAAAGAGAGAGAGATCGATTTTCATTCACTAGATCGCCTGCCAGCTGGGCTTCCCTACACACAACCATTCCCCCTTGGTGAAAACACATCCTGCAGATGCTGCCCCATTATCCGCAAGTTTCCTTTTTTACACTATTGTTCTTCGTTGGAAGGCCAGCCGCGTGGTTTAACGTGTGTACGTAACGGGACCTCTCGTTTCCTCTGTTTTTCTACCGTGAGCCCCTCCAGAGACAGGCTGAGGCTTAAGCGTTTGAGCAATGAAAGAAAAGTTAGAACGGTTATCATACCAAAGCCGAGTATACGGTTTAAATGTCTGCTTGCGGGACGTTGGCTCCTCTGTGTAGATAAAGCGGTGATCAGTACAAGGGGCTTTCCCGGACGCTCTTCCCGGCCGCTGCGTGAAGGGACGGTCAAGGAGAAGGGACGCGGGCGCGGAAGGAGAGGAGCAGCCCCTGCTGGAGTTGGAGGCGGAAGAGTTTGCAGTTGGCGATGCGCAAAGCGGCGCATCCGGTGTGGCGAAGGTAGGATGGGAAGAGAGGTTTCGTCGGGTGCCACGTTCCGGTGCTTCTTCGGAATTCCCGCACGTAATCGTAACTGGTACCTATCGAAGGGCAGGGTTAGTTTGGGAAGTCGGAGAAGCAGCTTTGAAAACGAAAAAGCCAAACCGAATTCAACAGCAAGGCATGCAGCAAAAGAAGCATTGGACATCTTTTAGAAAAGGAAGCCATAGATGTAATGAGAGTCACACTGCTGAACACCTAATTCCCACAGCACTGTCTTAGGCCTAAAGATATTTACTCATGTAGTAGGCTGTATTGCTATTATCCTGCTCATCTTCTCATTTTTCTCATCTTTTCTAATACCTTCTCCTATTGGTATCGATGATTTATCACTTGTTGTTGTATCTGATGAGTAATGATTGCAACTATGATTTATGACCTATCACGTTGTTGTTTGTATGTACACTGAGAGCTTATGCACCAGAGACAAATTTCTTGTGTGTCCAATCACACTTGGCCAATAAAGAATTCTGTTCTGTTCCATTCCATTCCATTCTATATGATTTAAATCATGATGGATAAAATTGCTTTTTTGTTTTAAGTCATTCCTTTTAGCTTTATTTGCTACCACAAATGTTTTTAATCAACAACATCAGATTTGACTGATTATGTGCCCTCAGGTTTCTCCATGATGATCAATCTATATTTGTCTCCAACCTGTCCTTTCAGGACCCTCAAGGCTGTATCCATCCCTACTGTAACCAAACCCACCCATCTTGCTGCTGGTAATTCTCCTCTTCTTTTTCCTTCCACCATTAGAGTCTTTTCCAAAGAGTTTGATGTTAACATAATTCCCCTGAAATAGGATAACTTGATCCTGGTCATTTGTGCCTTGATTGAGAACTCCAGGTTGATTTGTTTGATGATCCATTGACTTGTTTTCTTGGCTGTCCATAATATCAGAGAAGTATGGCAGAAATTATTCTTCTGATTAGGATTCCTGGAAGAAATGCTTTTCCTTTCTTCAGTGTTCTGATGCAGAATTCAAGGTTCTCTCATTGCTTGCACTCAAGTCCAGGCAAGTGACTGAGCTTCCATAGAATTCTGAAGATCCATGAAGCTTACCATTTCTAGGTGACCACCTATAAAAGTAATATAATGTAATGTTCAGACACAAATTAGATTATTCTGCATGCTTTTTTAAAAAGATCTGTTAGTGCTATAAGCAAAGGGTGCTTGAGACCACACCTTTGTAAACTTCTCAAAAGATAGTGCTACTGTTTACCTATTCTGGAGATCATGGCACTTTTAATTCTTCAGTTGTTCTTTCAGCATCTCTCTGCTGAATGCTTTGACTATATCCAATTATTTCAACAGAATATAATTAAAATCAACTCATAATGTATTGTTATCTTGAAAGGATGGCATGATAATGGTGCTATAATCATGTAGATCCATAGCATAACTAAGAAAAAATAATCTTAAAATTTGGTTAAGAATATATGTCTTATTGTCCAAATATTAAACAGATCTGACCACACTGGACATTTTGGGAAATCAAGTAAGCTATTTCCAAGGAACATTTTTTTCTTTAAGAGGTCAGAGTCTGTCATAAAGATGAATATATTTCCAGTTGTTATAAGCATTGTTGGAAGTCCAGCTTAAAATTCTATGCTTCTAATAGTTGAAAATTCTTTCCCATTCCCAATCTAATTGGTACTGTTGACCAATCTGCAACTGAGTTCTTGCATGCATGGTTTTCCTTAATCTAAAGAAATCCTCTTTCAACTATGATCCCTTTGATAAATGTATGGCATCATGGTTATGGTTCCATATTGTTAACTTTTAAAGCGGACAAGTTTCTTTCAAAGTTGCTTCTAGAGGTTCTGTTTCTTTGCAACAAACATTACTTTGAATTAATGGTTTCTGCCTCAACGCTTTCTATCATTGGGAATAGTACTGTCTGAGTTGGTTATATCAGGGATGCCCATGTCAACCACTGGAACACTGGGCCCTCTTGGGTAATATTGTAACCAGGGTACCCACAAAGTAATGATGTAATAAAATCCATTGTTACCTGCATATGTTAGTGGGGATCTTTTCTTTAGCACATTCCAGTGAGGCAAAAACTGGTGCATCAGAAAGAGAAGTCTGTAACCCTGGTTCTAATCATGCACATTTGTAAGTAGATTAAGTTTGTCAAATACTTTGTAAGCCTCCATTAACTTTTCAGAGTTTGTCAGTCACAAGTCACATACATAGTCCACACTATTTCTGTGGTTCTGATGTGTCATTCATTCTTACAGAAATCTACTCTGTATTCCGGATTTATTTTATAACTATGTGATCATATTTATCATCTATCAGATGAATGAAATAAAAATATCAAGAAAAAAATTATCAAATGTGATTTGTTTATAAGTGAAATCAAAGCAACTTTCTACAGCACATGCAATTTGAACCTCTAGATTGGGAGCAAGACATTTCTGATGTCAAAGGTTAAAATAGTCAAAATTATTATTTAAAAGCTATAACCATACATGACTTTATTCTTTTTTCATATGCATATGTTTGTCATGAAGAAAACCTATGTGGTCACTAGAAACAATGGCACTTCAATCAATCAATGAATCAATCCATCAAATGTGTATATTCTATATGTATGTTCAAAATACATGGATGAAAGTTATCCATCTCAGTTTTCCATAGTAAAAAAAATTTGGGCCTTTTTTGTAGGAATATCATTGGGCATGTCCATTGCCTAAATTTCTTATTACTATAAAGGAACTTGAATTAGAGTTCTTGAAAAGAATTGATTAGTTCTTTATACATCTGAGAACCACACCTACATATATACTTACACATTATTACAATAGATGTTATGAAAATAATTATCAATTGTGATTATACAATTAAAATAAAGCAAATACTATAGAAACTTTGCTATGAATTGTACATGTGAATCACCACAATATTTTGAGGAAAAGCAAAAAGTCATGAACTTTGGGAGTAATTTTATTTCTGGTTTTTCATTGTGAAGTTTAACAGCCTTCTTACAACAACAACATTTTCATTTCTTATTACTGTATACAGGTAGTCCTTGACTTACAACAGTTCATTCAGTGACCGTTCAAAGTTATAATGGCACTGAAAAAAGTGATTTATGACCGTTTTTCACAGTTACAACCTTTCCAGCTTCCCAATGATCGTATGATCAAAATTCAGATGTTTGGCAACTGGTTCATATTTATAACCGTTGCTGTATCCCAAGATCATGTGATCCCCTTTTGGAATCTTCTGACAAGCAAAGTAATGGAGAAGTCAGATTCATTTAACACCTGAGGCAAGAAAGGTCATAAAACATGGAAAAATTCATTTAACAAATACCTCACTTAACAACAGAAATGTTGAGCTCAATTGTCAGCATAAGTCAAGGACTACCTGTAGCATACACGTTTTTATGAAATCCTTATTTAAGGGATTTTGTTTCCACAGGGCTTAGTTGAAAATTCTCCTCATCAAACTCAGCATGCTTTAACCAAGAATAATTTTAGAAGTTCTTCTGAGATGCAACTTCACAATCTTTCTTTCTCTCCTAGAGCAGCTATGGTTATAAAAGAAAAAATAAAGAAGACCGATGGCCCACATCTGAGGCTGAACATGGCCTTTGCCAGTGAACCAGATTTTATCTGCTTTGATAAAGCCACACAGACCTCCTCTGAGGACACCTTAGATGATCTGCCCCAGGTGAAGGCAAATCCACATACAGCTCACATATTTGTGCCAGAAAAAGAAAAATACTATGTGCTGAATACAAGAAGCAGACTACAAGAGGAATGTCCCACTGTCCAGTCAGAGTTGGAGTTTGAGAACTTCCTTCTGGAGGAAAAACACAAAACAGGGATTACAGACTTGGAACATCATGAGAGTATCTCCTTGTCTCCAATTACAGAAGAATGTAATAAGGTACAATCAATATATGAATTGGAAGACTATTAATTCCAAAAGCCTTCTGCTTACGCTCCAATTCTTCATAGTTGTAGCTACTATGCAGCGGGGGGAGTATATACTTTCCCAATACAGCCACTGAAAGCTATTTATAAAATTTTAATTAAATCAAATACAGTCTTAATCTATCTCAATCCACTTTTTTAGAGACCCCATCTATGTTTTGGAATATGGCTTCTAGTATGCTGCTCAAAAACTAAAATTGGTTCTTAGCAAACCTGTACACATATATTGCCTTGAGTCACAGTTTTCAATTTATTTTAGTACATTTAATTTCATGTTCAATCGCCATATACATTATGTACACTTCAACTAGCATTCCCCAGTTTTCTGCCCTCCAGTTGGGTTGGAATTCAACCCCCTCTTTGCTAATCAGCATAACTTGTGGTCATATTGGTTAGGCATTATGAGAATTGAAGTCTCACACAGCTGTCAAACTTCATATTGGAGAACCAAGGAGTAGACATAATGTTATGGTCCAGAGCTAATGGTTAGAGTGACTTGTCCAAGACTTCTCCTTGCAACACTGAGTAAAATTTAATAAAAGTACAATCTGGCTCTGCCACTTGCTTAAGAATCGCAGATATTTACACTAGATCTCCAGTTATAAATAAGTGTCCTATGGCGGCCTCTTTGCTGTCTCTTTCAGAAACCTCTCAAAACCGATCCAACAGCCACCGTTACTGGACAGATACTCTTAGCAGTAGCTAGCCTGCGGGACTCAGACAAAAGCAATATCCAGGCAGCTGCAATTATGCTGAATTCTCTTTTAAAGAAAGAGAAGTACAAATTAAGGGGAAAGGTAAGACAAGTTGAAAATTTTGCAGGTCTCATTGTCAAGTTCTATGTTGATTTGATGCTCAGAGTCACCCTGCAGGTGTCTTAAAATTATTCCTTGCCCTAGTACTGATAGTTTAAATACTAGCACACTGATTTGCACTATGTTTCAATAGCAACCAACCTATTCTGATTTTTTTTCAGTGGCATCTGCCCCCATAAATGGCCATTACAAGTTGCTAATTGCATTATTGTTTCTTTAAATCGAACATCATATTATAGCGTAATCGCTGTAATCAAAAACAATCTTGATCTGCTGAGCCATCTCTATAGTGATATTCATGAAATAGATGTTAAGGTGTCGGACCTGCCACAACTAAAATCTCTAAATAAAACGATCTTTGGCTCCATTTGCTGAGAAAGGTATAATTTATTAGATATCAAGTGTATTGCAGTAATGCAAAGCCAGAACTGAAAATCGTGCACCAAAATCCCTAAATTCTACTTTTCCCTCCCTTAACTGTCTCTCATTTCCCACACCAGCATATCCAACCAAGTTCAGGCAAGATATTTTCCTAATTTCTGGTCCAAGTGTAGTTTGGAATGGAGCCCCTCTCCTTCTTCCAGCTGGATGACCTTAAGGCAACATCTTGAGGGGATACAGGACTTACTTTCATTTCCTGAATCATCCCCCCTCCATTCATTCCCCCTCCCCACAATTCATGGCAGTCTCTCACCACATAGCAGTGAAGCGCAAGCAAGCATAAGATGGCAGCTGACATTAAGGATGCATTGATTATCAGTAAAAACGTCATCATCATCAGAAATATCTATAATTCTGAGTTCCCCAGATGAAGCTGGGTGCAATTTTATTTGCCAACACTGAGAATTCTAGAAACAAAAGAATATTTTTCCATCTGACATTACATGGGAATTCACCAATTGTAATCTGTATTCTGAAATACATGGGTCCAAAAATTACCAACTCAGAATTGCAATATTGTTCCAAAGCAACAGGATTGTTTGTTTTATGGGCATGTCATTCATATTACTCAATCCTAACATGATGGAGATAGTCCTTCACTGGGAAAAGTTGTTTTATAATATTTAAAGTTCTAAATCAATGTTCTCTAGGAGAAGAGCTCTGAAAAATATTTTGTGACTTCAATCAACTAATACACACTTTTCAATTAATAGGGTGCACTTCATCGTTTGAGAAATTCCAATACATTATGATCCAGTTTTGGTCCATATTTTTTTGCTTACTTTTGTTGTCTAGATTTTCAAAAGGAAGTCTTCCTCAGGAAACCTTACATCAGCCTTGTCACTTAAGGTTCATACACTACCCAGTGAGGTGGCCTCTAACTCAAGTGCCTTCAATAACAATAAAAACAGCTTCAAAAGTATCAAAAGTGTACTAGAAGGCAAGGAGGTGCCATAATAAGTCATGAGCTATTCCACTTCAGAATCCATTCTTTTTCTTCAAGTACTATTAAGATTTTGAAGAAAACCTGAAAAAGAAATGGAAGTGCATCCAACCCATTTCATGTTAGTTATTTAATCCCTTTCCAAGCCAGAGCAAATGGATTTATAAAGCCAAGTTGGGAAGATTGTAGAGAGGGTTTACCAAAACACAAGAAAGTTTGTAGGTATCAATTAACCCTTGAGTGTCTATTTTGTTGAGTTTATCACTGGAGGAAGGGATGACCTGCAGTAAGAGTGTTGGTCCAAACCAGAAACACAACCAGTTGTACTAGGTCTATCGTTATTGTAAGGTTATATTAACAGAATCTTGCAAGACTGAAAGGATTTTCCCCCTTCCTTTCCTTTTATTCTCCTGAAAAATAGGGTGAGTCCCTTCTGAAATGTTTCCCATGTCTTCCCTCCTTCTGTAGGCTAAGATACCTTTTATATGCCAGTTGTCCAATCTATGACTCTCCTTATTTCCCAAGATCATTCCCACATGTCATTACAAAGAATAATGGATTTGGTGGAGATTTAGTCAATACCATTCCAAAGATGATACCATCTTCATTCAAATTATTACATTCTTCTTCTTGCTCTTAGTGTCACAGTACATAACATTTCTTCTTCCATTTGTTCATTCATTCATTTAATTTGCTATTTAATACTCTTTACCATTTGACCTTCTAACATTGTAAGTAACAATTTTCCAGATGAAGTTCTATAGATTGACTTCCACTGCCTATCATGGTTTGGTCATGCATTCATAAAATGTGTTTTAGTAGACTAGAGATGATGTAGAGTAGGTTGCCAGCTGTTGACATGCTTGTGACACATACAACATTTGCTACTAATGGTAAAGACAGTAATAATCAATGTTGGCACTTTTTATGTATGCGACAACTACAACCAGAGCCCAATTTAATTTTAAGCATACTTGTGCTATTTGTTGCAAGCCAGGATCTCTTTCCTAAAAATTAGCTCAGAAATCAATCTATAGTTGTTATATAAATCCCACTGACACACAGTGTACTCAGAAGGCTGGTACCCATTGGTTCAGATAAAATTTTGATAGTTAAATAGGGAATAGTTAAAATTCCTGACTTTTGTCAGGATTCAAAATGTATGGCAAAAATGGGTTGCATTCTTACTATATTGTGCAACTTATACTACACTAATTAATCTCCAATATCTTTTTCCTAAGGACAATTTTTCCTAAGAAGAACCTGTCTTATCAAGATGCTCAGTACTACTACATTCATATTTGAATGAATAAATTACGTCAAGCACTAGAAACTCAAGAAAATACAACCCTTGACAGTCTCTTTTTTCTCCTTTCTAGGTGCCAGAAATCATAGATATTATTTATTTCCACTTGAATGCTATCCAGGATCGCAGTGCAAGAGAAGCGGCAATAGGAGCTGTCTGCCTGCTGGTTGAAGCACACACAGATGAGGCCATCTCAAGTCTTCTGAGACTCTCGCTCTTTTGTGACAGGTTGGTCCAGTGGTTAAAAAGTTGGGCTAGGAGTCAGGAAATATGAGTTCTGTTCCTGTGTTAAGCATAAAGC
>JANHJO010007004.1:155645-167171 GCA_032468235.1 Pseudoxyrhopus heterurus | reverse complement strand
TTTTACCCAGGTTTTCTGGGTAAAATTAGGACCTCGGCTTATACTCGGGTCGGCTTATACTCGAGTATATACGGTAATAAGCACATAGTGGCAACTGAGCACAACACCAATCCACAGTAAATCAGCATCACCTCATGGGCTCAACTAACCTCCTGACCCCCATTGCTAAATAATGATTTAATAATGATGACTTTTGAAGAGAGTGAAAGCTTTTTATGTGACAGCAGTCAGGTCTTTTATATTATTTGCAGATTTGGGAAATTGTCCTTTGTTTATCCAAATTTAAATTAAATTAGGATCAAACTCTTGCTAACTGATTGAAATAAACTACACTTATGCAGGTCTGTGTGGAACTGCCATTTCCTCCAAAGTAAAATTGTAAACAAAAATATGTTTGGAATTTGTTAAATGCCTCAAGACAAATGTATAAGATGATTTTCCTGCAAAATGGGGAATATTCCCATATTATGTAGCAGAGCTCAGAGTTTTTATGGTCATATACACAGTTTAACTGGATTATCAGATATGTTGTGAGCCCTTAATACTGGATAAAAGAGATTCTTCCTGAATATCAGTTTCAATTTGCTACACGTTGTGGATTTTTATTTACCACTTTAGGACTACAGTTCTCTCCTGTGTCATCTGAAAGTAAGTCCCACTAAAATCAACAGGACATTCCTGATTATAGATAGATGGATTGGACTCCACAACTTTTATACTGCTGAGAATGAGGCTGCATATTTACCAAATGCTAAACACCACTAAATAAAGTTGATTTTATTTTGAGATTATCTCGCGCACCCAGACACATGTGCATACAAATAATTTAAATCATATAACATAATTTGTATTATTTTGGAGAATGCTTACCAAAAAAGTATCTCAGAAAAATGCTTAATAAACATACTGTGAAATGTTCATAGATAGGAAATACTGCATATTTCAAAAGTTCCATTCTTTTTCCAAATTTTCTTTTTACCCCCAGATATATACCGGTGTATATATCTTCTTTCGTATATATGAATGTCATATACATATATATACTGTGTATGATACATAGAGAAGGTATATATATTCTTTCTCTCTTTCTTACTTGGCTCTCTGTATTTTTAGGGTTTAAATGCTCTGTTTGATGCTGTCGTGATCAACAGGCTCAATATTTTGGAAGTTGTTTTGAAGATACTTCATAAGGACAAGTCAGTCGAGGTAAGTCCCTTTGTTTTTAGATTAAATCAGATATTGTGTGAGATACAGGTAGTCCTTGAGTTATGATCATAATGGACTCTACCCATTAGGGTCAGAAGTCAGGACAATGCTTCCCGCCCCTTGGTGGCTCGCATGCCAT
The DNA here is from genome assembly GCA_032468235.1 of Pseudoxyrhopus heterurus. Classification (NCBI taxonomy): domain Eukaryota; kingdom Metazoa; phylum Chordata; class Lepidosauria; order Squamata; genus Pseudoxyrhopus; species Pseudoxyrhopus heterurus. The sequence goes on along the minus strand of JANHJO010007004.1, from coordinate 165,826 downwards.
CACACAACTGATTGCCTTGCCAGCAAAAAGCTATGGAGAAGGAAAACATTGGGCACAACTGCCTTTCTGTAAGAGATGACCAACCCAAACCCAAGAGAAGGGTCAACCACGACATCAGTCTCAAGTCTGTTTGAGCCCATAAGCAATTCTAAGTCTAGCCCATCTTGAATTCCATTGACCCGCATCTATCACCATTTGCTTCCATCGTTAGTAGTTTAGATTTCGGTAGAGAATGTTAGCATGCAATAAACATCTCCTCCCTCCCCCTCATCCCCCTCTCTCTGTCTCTCTCTCTCTCTCTCTGTCTCTCAAAAAGCCATCATGTTAAAACTAGGCTATTACAAAATTCTGTTCAACTGAGTTACTTAAATCTCTTGCCTATGCTAATCTTGCTTTCAGCACGTGGTTTCCATTTATTTCAGTGGAATTTACCTCCAGATAAAATGATAGTTGGAATCAGAATGTTAAATTTAGGAATAGAATGCATACACCAACGCCCACAATAGATTTTTTTGGATCTTTCATTATAGCTGAGAAGTTCCTGCAAATAATAATATTAAACGTACCTATTCAGTTAGGCATGACATATAATGCAAGGAGCATGGTTTTCCATAAATGTGCACATAGATTGGATACGAAGATTCTCAACTGAAATCCAAAACTTCTGGAAAGCAACAGTAGAGGAAGTCAGCGAAGGAGAGATTTCTCTGCAAAAATTACTCTGATTGCCCCTGTGGAAGTCATCTGATAGGCTTGTTTGTTCGTTTTCATCAAATTTCTACATTACCATCTCACTTAAGTGACTTGTATTCTCACCAAGAGATCTGACAGCACTGCATATTTTATTTTACCTCACACTTTAGTCACATTGTATGACCAATAGGGGGCAAGTTTAATAAACAGTAAAAAAAATTAAACATTATATATGGCTGAATGTTTTTTAAAAGCACCAAATTAAGTATCATATCAAAACTTTAATGTGACATCTGTCCACCGCTTTTGAAACCTGACTGTTAACTGTAATATTGGCTTTCTTCCTTGTTTAATTTGTTGTTTTCTCAGTTATCAAACACAGTGAATAGTAGTATCAGATAACTGCCTGATGTCATAAAGGATTGCATATCATGTAACAAATTCAAAATATTATAGAATGCTATTAATGTCAAATACTAAACACCATTAATATTCTCTGTCAAATAAAATAAAATAATTAAATACCGTTCCAGGCTATATTTAATTCTGTAACATGACAGCTATAAATATTTTTAATATCTATCAAAAGTGTAAAGATATACTTTTTTTCAAATTATGAACAGTTAAAGCAGTGGCAATACTATATAGAGTTTGTATACATTCACGTTGACATATCTGAAATAAGTGTACTGATACATGTGGAAGATAATGTTAAATAATTAAAAAAAAAACTTTAGCAAGCTAATAAATATTTCCACCAAATTTCCTTCCAAAAGTCTTCTCTGTCGATTTCAGTAAAAGTGGAATCTTTTATTTCGTTATTAAGCTTGTGAAATACATAAGCATTGAAATTTATAGAATTATTTCTTAAGTTTCCCTGTTGTGGTACAGTACTATAAACAATGCTTGTTTTTAACGACATTTTATACTATCCAACAATCAAGCCAGTGCATAAATGTACAGATCAATAAAATCAAATGATACCAACATAAATTCAACCAGTAGTAACACCTACATGGATGTTTCTATAATGAGGAATTGTATTTCAATATCTATTATGGCAAAATATATCATGATAGATGCTTCCCAAACTTCGTTATTCTTATACAGCTATGGAATGTAATTTGGGCCATGATCCAAACCATCTATGCTTCTAGCTTTCTGGAAAGCACTTAAACCATGGTTTGTCCAAAAACCTTGGGGATCCCATGGGGAGCATGCAAGATAGCTGTATCATGTTCAGATGGCTGTTATTATATGTTTGATCCTGACTGGCTCAAAGTTGACTCAGCTTTCCATCCTTTTGAGGTCGGTAAAATGAGGACCCAGATTGTTGGGGGCAATATGCTGACATTTGTAAACCACTCAGAGAGGTCTATAAGTGCTATTGCTATTCTTCCACAGTCTTGGTTGTTTTAATGGCTGTTACAATTGTTTTTAATGAGAGCCAGTTAACTTTTCTCATTCTAACCCAATTTGTGCATACCTATCTGCTGTGTTTCTATTTTTTAGAGTAAAAAGCAGTTAACAACTTAGATTTCTTTTTTTTTAATAATTATTTCCCTTTTCTTCATAGAGCCTAGTGGTGTTTAGAAAAGGACTTCTTTTCAGAATTACTCTTTTGTTATCTGGAGGAGCCACTGTTCTCTACGCCCGCTGGCAAATTATGGGCACAGGGCCTCCAGCATTTACAGAAGTGGATAACCCAGCTTCATTTGCAACCAGTCCATTTGTAAGGGTAAGCTGGAAAATATGGGGTTTTGCCGACATTAATGATTGTTCAAAAGATCAGACAGCAGCATAGAGCAGTAACACAGTGAATGTGCTGTATAAATTGAGTTCCCTGTTCAGTTCCATCCATGCCAATAATAGTCTGGGGGAAAATTATGTCTACCAGAGATCTTGGAAATGGCTGCCGATCTAAATAGACAGTAATGAGGCTGGGTGGACCAGGATCTCATGTGGTTGAATAAGTTCATATTAGGGCCAACAGGGAGGAAGTGTTGGAATCAAGGAAATGAAAACAAAGGTGACCTCCCCTGGATTGAAGCTATGCCCCTTTTAATAACATATACACAAGAGGCTTGGCTCCAGTGGTGTGGTCACAACAGGCATCTTGAATTTCAACTTTCCATGGTGGCCTGTAATTCACACATACATTAGTTCCTAACCTTCCAAGGAAGTGAAATCATCTTGACCTGCAAGGTGATTCTGTTCACACCGAGATAACAGTATGTTACTTACATTTCACCAGCTGTGAAGTGTCTTTGGTTCGATTCAGTTTAAATAACTGAAGATGTTTCCTTGAAACTCAGATTCATTCATGAAATGTTGATTCCCCTCCCTGTTTTTGATATTCCCATAAGCTGTTTTATATATATATACATATATTTTTCCCTTTCATTGGCAGGCCGTGAATTATAATTACTACTATTCTCTGAATGCTTGGCTGTTGCTGTGTCCCTGGTGGCTGTGTTTTGATTGGTCAATGGGTTGCGTGCCCCTTATTAAATCAATCAGTGACTGGAGAATAATTGCTCTGGTGCTTCTTTGGCTGTGCCTGATTGTGTTGGCGTGCCAAGCTTTGGGTTCAAAAGATGGCCAGAAGAGAAGGTAAATTCAGGTCAACACGTTAAGATTCTCAAAATGTGTTTGTTCCAGATATGCAGTATGTTCCCAGGTGATATCTAGGACTGGTCTTTAATATCCCCGAAACATTAAAAGAAAATAGCTGGATTTAGGCAGTTGCTCTGTTGTGGCTACGCATTGATATGGGGGGGGGACCCAAAACAGAGAGCCACGGTCCATGATAAAAAAAAGAATAATGAAAAAGACCTTGTAATAAACCTGTGAAACTCATAGTTAAATAGCTGTCAAACTGTAGAGCATTTCTACAGAGATAATAATTTCTTCAAAATAAAGAGGATAGTTTCGATCTTCGCCTTGCATAGTTAGAATTATTAGATTGGAGGATCATTTCTTTCTAAATGGTTTGTAATCCTTTAATACTGGAAATTAAGGACTGTGCTGAGAAGCCTACAGTATATGGATTTTTTCCCCATGATGACTCTTTCTGGGGAATGGGAACTTAGAGAAATAGCAACATGCGTTAGTGGCATAAAAATGACACAAAGCCTGTTGTTAGGAACTGATGTCCTTAAGTTTGACACTGGTAGTACATTAGCTGTGGTATGTTTTGTCATCACTTGCTCCTTATCTTCCCACTGTGGACCTGAATGGAAAGGAGCCAGACAGTCATGGATTTTTTATGTTACTGAACCCCACAGAAGGACAGAGGATAGCAGAGCTCCCTGGCAAAGTAGGGCTGAATGCTTAGGTATCTCATTCCAAATCTAAATTGAATTTCTTGTATCATGTGTATTGTAGTAAGAGTTTTATTACATGCTGTTAAATAATTTTTTCCCTCTGCATTTCAGAATCCTTACCCTGGGATTGGGGTTTCTCATCATTCCTTTTCTTCCTGCAAGTAACCTGTTTTTTAGAGTTGGGTTTGTGGTTGCCGAGAGGGTCACCTATCTCCCCAGTATTGGTTACTGCATATTGATTACATATGGATTTTGTCTGTTGTGTAAACAAGCTAAGAATAAGGTACAAACAACATTATCCTAACAGCTGGCAAAAAAAATGGAAAAGGGATTTAAAACCTGAGATTTCTAATATGTTTCTTCTTTCTCAAGAAATTGTTGGTTGCTGCTCTGCTGGGCCTCTTACTGATAAATGTGTGGCGTTGCATCATCCGTAGTAACCAATGGAGATCAGAGGAGCAGCTTTTTAGAAGTGCTTTGTCTGTTTGTCCACTGAATGCCAAAGTAAGCGTTTGCGTTTTCTAAAAATAATAATTCTTTTGTTCTATTATGGTAAATAATTACTGGTATCATTTCTGGTATTTATCTTCTTGACCAATCACCTTAGGATTAGTCTCTACTATATCAGCAGTTTTAGTATTTATAATAGCACCTAGACGTTTAGTGAAGGCATTTATTCCTATTGATTTGTCTCAGTTCAATTGTTTTCTGTATACATTTTTATTATTTCATTTCCTAATTGGAAAACAGGATCCTAGGGAGCAAAATCCTATATATTCTATAAAAGGTCCAAGGTCACATTAAACCGTTTTTATACAGTTGCTGCGTTACAGTTGCTATGTTAGTGATAACTAATAATAATAATAATAGTATCATATTTTGTGAGTAGGAAAACAAGAACATTTTCACTGTGTGCTTTAGAGAGGGTGTTACCCAATTTTATTGGTTGGATAAAGACACACTAATTAACACAATCTTGATTTCTGAAATGCCATGTGCATCTTGCCTGAATTAGCTTTGCCTTCAGGCCTTAAATTATTTTTGCTTCTCCATCACTAGAATTAATTTGAATATTGTTGATGATTGAGTGAGGTAAAAAATGATGAGGATTATGTGATATTTTGGATGCAGTGGTGTGTGGCACACAGTCACAAGCTGCATAGCATTTTTTAAGAGTAATAAATCCAGTGAACAAGTGGCTTTGGGGCATACATATCCCTTATTGTGTAGACCGACAACTTCAAATGCTTTTATACGCTTTTCGATCTGGATGTTCTGCTCATAGGAAGGGTCCATGAATAAATTATACTACTTCTAAGCTTAACAATTCTTAAGCTAGTATCCTCAGGAGTGAAGTGGTGTTGAAGATTTTGTTTATTTATGAGCACAAGATGCAGATAACTCAGATTTTGTGCTGCTTCAGAAATTGGGCCAATCTCTGATTTTCTGCATTATTAAAAGCAACTGGACGTTGTTAATAAAGCTGTTAATAATATATTGTATTCACCGGGCACAGATGTTACATGATCTTCATCCTACTCTCATGACAGTTGCTTATGTCTAAAATGTGAGCAGCGGAACTATTACTATTCTATCTTAAGTCTACCTCTAGAATATGTCAGAAGGCAGGTAAATGAGAGAAAATCTGGAATATAAGCTTCAATATGAAGAAAATGTGATATTGCAAATCAAATCAAAATAGAAATAAAGTCTTTTAGTTCTATAAAGAGCTAGTATTCTGCTTAGATTGTTACATCCAACAGTAGATTTTCCCCTTAGTGTTCTAGGAATACAGGCTTATATTAGTAATTATAATCAATATTTATAGTATCTGGCATTGTGTTTTAATATTTCCTGAAACAGGGGACCCATTTTCAATTTAATTTGGAGTACAGTTCCCACCAAGACAAAATGTGAAAATATATTGAATATGTATAATCATATTCTAACACACAGCTGAACTTACTCTTTTAACATTTTTGTTGCAGAAAGCAATCCATTCTAGTCACAGAACTTGTATATGTGACTTGTAGCTATTTTGAACTAAAACTCTCAGAATTTCTCACCATAGTACAGACTGGCTGGGGCTTTTGAAAGTTTATATCCAAACACTTGCAAAAGAACCAGATTATTCTGATGCAAACTATGACTTAGAAATTCTTAAACAAATTACGTTAACACTATGAGTACATATATTTCTACTTATATAGGCACATGTGTTTGCTTTTTTGTCAGATGTGAATGGAAAAAAGTTAAAACATTTTCATTTTTACTTTAGAACAGGAGTGTCAAACTCAATTTCATTGAGGGCCGCATGAGGGTTGTGTTTGATCTCTAGAGGGCTGGGGGTGTGTGGCCAGGGTGGGCATGGCCAGCTTGAAGTCACTCGTGTTGGGAGTGTCTGTAGTGGCCAGAGCGCTCTTCCAGCGAAAACGGAGCTCGGGAGGGCCCCTTCCGAGCTCCATTTTCACTGGAAGTGGCACCACGGGCCGGTCCTTCACTGTTTCCAGGGCGGCCCCACAGACCAGATCTAAGCACCTGGCGGGATGGATCTGGCCTGCTGGCCTTGACTTTGACACTCCTGCTTTAGAATGAGCTATAACTCTCTAATATTGCAAACTTTGAAGTATGGTTGATACTAAACTAGGTAAAACTATTAGTTGGCATTGGTTTCATTAAAAAAAAAACCCAAAGGGAACTATTTTCTCTTCACCTTTTATGTTTAGGGAAAGATAGATAATGGACAAGCCTGAAGATCAGTATAGTTGTTTACTATTTGAACTTTGGGTTAGCCACTGATTGTGACTTGCATGAATAAGAAAATACTCAGTGTAATAGTGCCATTCTACCTACAGAAATTTCTAATGTATTTCCAGGGAAAGAAAAATGGTTACTGTAACTAGCAGCCATTTATCTTCTATCATTCTTCATTTAAGATGTAGTGCTTTCAAGAGTAATAGATGTAATAGGTTTTTAACCCTAATCAATGGGAATAATTGATTTTTTATTTGAGTTAGGAGAGACTCAGTTTGGGGTAGCATGAATAAAGGTTTTAACTAATCCTACAGAGTAGTTATGAAGATAAAATAGATGAAGAAATATTTGTTCCACTGAAAGCTCCTCAGAAGAAAAATAAACTATACATGAAAAAGATAAATCATTTTACCTTTCCAATAAGTAAATCTAGCTTACAATTTTTTAACCCATCTTTCTTTGATGAGTTTCTTGGTGCAGTAATACTATTACTCTTAGATTGCATGTGCTATCCCATATGCCAAATAAAAAGAACAGTAAATTCTCAGGTAAATAGGCTAAATACGGTATGTAACACATACATATGTAACACATATGTAAATTTTGCTTTTTAAAATGCCTATTTTTCTCCCTTCAAGCATGATTTCAAAATTGCTGAAATTGGATTTCCAGTTTATATCTGATTGCAAGAAACTCTCCTTTATGGAGTTTATTTCCCTTGAGAAAGTGTAACTGACAGATCACATCTCAGCAGTATAGAACAGAAGTTCTCATCTTTTGGGAACTCCTGACTCTCTTACATACACAATAAAGTTAGGGGAGCCCAGGCTTCTATGCTAGAGGTCCCCAATCTTGGCAGCTTTAAGATGTGAGGACTTCAACTCCCAGAATACCCCAGCCAGCATAGCTAGAAGCCTGAGCTCCCATAACTTTACTGCATATGTAAGAGAGGAGAGACACTGGGTTGCTTTCTTGAGCAATGTTAGTCAACTACTGAGGCTAATTTGGTGTGGGGGAGAGGTTTTCAAAATCTGTGTTGCATGTATCTTGCATTTGTTGAGGTGTGTTACCAATAATGCATGTTCTATGTGTTTATAAAGCTTATTTTTTTCCATCAGAAAGGAGATGATGATGATGGTGATATGGATAGTTATCAGGTATTGCTGCTGTTGCTATTAAATCACACGGCATGGGGCACAGCTATTGCTAATTGTCATCAAAGCATTTCTAGAATATTAGCACAAACAGTACTAGCTTTTGAAGTACTCTCTTGGCTTTAAAGACCTTTTCAATTATTTAGATTAAATTTGACCATAAACTATGTTGTTGCACTTGACATCTATAACTATCAATATACCATACACTGTATTTGTTCATGGAAAATGCATTTAGCTAAACTTTGGGTTAAAAATCCTCTTAATGACTTGCAAAATAATTAGAACAACAATAAAAAGCATACAAAATAAATGCAATAGATTGAATAGATAAAAATCATGAATCATTATAAGTAAAATGCTTGCCTGAGACATTTTTGTACATTGATGGAGTTCAGGGAAGCAGCACTGGCTTCCTTAAGAGGGCTGTCTATATAACCTAACCACAACTCAACAATATTCTCAACAATCTCCAGCACAATTCAGATTTAGTGAATTACTTAATAGAATAATTTTTGCACAAAGTTGAAAGCTTTTTTAATGTATGAATATCTACATTTTTAATCTCATACAAAATCCTATTAGATTTTCAAATACAGTAATCATCCAGAATTTATTTTAAGTTTTATTCTGATTTAATGTTGTACAAATTCAATTTTTAATCATATATTAACTTTTTAAAATATCTATGGATGCTTCTTTTCTAATAATAGCCTATAAGAGATTTCAGAATTAAATAATACATTTTAACACAAAACTAATAGAGATTTTTAACTTTTAAGAAGCAGCAGAATTAGCCCAGGTATTAGTTTCAACATATTCTAAAATAGTTTAATAGATTGTACAGTGACTTTTTATGGAAAGTTAGCTTGAACTATTTGTAAATCTTTATGATGAGGCTCAGATTTAACTCTTTATCGTGTACAGAGGACCATCTAGATCCAATTTAAGGGGTTTATAGGTCATGAGAACGGAACCCCATTCCCTTTCTCCAGTGCAAAGTTTCAATAATTTTCTGCAGACCTTTCCCTAGTCCATCCTCTGTGATTAGATGCATTCCTGATTCTAAAATGGATTGAAGGGAAGGTGGCTTCAGGGTCAGAATATGGGAAGGTAAATTAAATCAGGCAAAGTTATATACTCCCCTTATTCCTGTTTGATTTGCACAGATCCAAGTTTAAATACATAACCAAGCTGCTCTCACAAGTAGTTTGAGCCCAAATTAGCTACTAATGTGCTTCAAGCTGCTTATAGTGCTTCTTGATAATGTATGCTAAGGACCAGACAAAACATTCCTGTAATGTCAAAAAGCATGACTGCATGGTTTTTGGTTTTGCATGGGGATGATTTAGTTGCATCAGTAAGAGCAAAATATGAAAGAATTGATGCAGTTTTGAGGGTTGTTATATTGATTTGATCAATACTTCCTTACGCTATTAAATAATTTATTGACTGCTGCATTATTTTCCTGCTTAGGTTGAAATCACAGATTTACAAAAGTAAATTTGAAATAGAGAAATATTTCTATGAAAAATCTGGTGCATTTTCTAGCTTTTCTTTCTCTCTGCTGTTTGCAATTTGGGTGAGCTTGCCTTTTGGGGCAATTTATTGTGGTTGCTGTAATTGAAGTATTTATTCTTCCCTGTATCAATAAGAAAAATGATTAAGTAATCTTCTCCAATCAAACCTGAAGCTGCAGAAAATTAGATCTGTATGTTATTTCAAATATTTGCTTTTTTCTACTAGGAGGAAGATTTGAACTGCGTGAGGGAGAAGTGGTCAGAGGCGCTAATAAAACGCAAAGAGTACTTAGATGAGCAAATTAAAAAAATCAACAACAAACAAGGTTTGTGAGCCTTGTGACTTAGCTTCCTTTATAACCCTTTATAATTGTTCGCAGATAGTGCATAGTGCTGTCATGGCCTCCTACAAATATTTATTTTAATATTTGAAAATTATATAGTTTAAAAGGAACTTTTAATATGGCAACCATGATGCTGTTTGGTTCATTAGAAAGTGAAACAGGATAGCTACTTCAGTGATGGTAATTATCATCATCTTCATCAGAATTGGAAGGGACCTTGGCGATCTTCTAGTCCAACCGCCTGCTCAAGCAGGAAACCCTATACTAGTTCAGACAAATGGATGTCCAGTCTCTTCTTAAAAGCCTTCAGTGATGGAGTGCCCACAACCCCTGAAAGCAAGCCATTCCACTGGTGGATTGTTCTTACTGTCAGGAAATTTCTCCTTAGTT
>JANHJO010007004.1:90612-102171 GCA_032468235.1 Pseudoxyrhopus heterurus | reverse complement strand
GGACTGAAATACAAAATTCCCTATGCGCTCCACAACGTACAGCAGTGGGGGGAAACCCATGTTCCTCAGTATGCTGCACTTTAAAGCTCAGTTCTCCACACCAAGTTAAAATATCCCTACCAAACATTGTTTTTACTATCTTTACAATTTTCATATCTTTTAGATTCCTTTCTCTGCAGGACTCCTGCTTTGCTTGGAGTGAGATGTAAGAGTCAGTACACTCAAAGCTTTAAAACGCGGGTCTTTGTTATTGATGAGCTGTTCCTTTTCCTTTTGTATTTGTTTATTGTTCTTTGGCTTGTTTCGGGGGTGGTGGTGAAAAAGAGCTATTGTAATATTTTTTTTAAAAAAAGTTAGCTTCCACAGTGAACTTTTGGGGGAAAATCCTTTGGAAGCAGTTATGGATATGCACGCACACACGCACACACACACACATACACACACACAAAAGCCCTTACGGACACAGGATGTTAAAAGTGTTATAAAGCAGATCCTTTTTTTAAAAAAATGCTATTGGGTGAATATTTTGGCTTCATCAAATCCCAGTTAATGTCATGTGTCCTCCAAAAAACATTTCTTCAGCAAATAGTTTCTCAGTTTAAGGGGGGGGGGAACAGTCTGACCCAGCAGGGTCTATGGATTGCGCAGCACATATCAAGGATGTTAGCCTCTGGGCTGGTTCAAGGAAAAATGTAACTTGAGGAAATGTAAATTGAAGAATGTGAGAAGACCGAAAGAACTGAACAATACCTGGCTCTGGGGGGAAAAAAAGTGGACTGAAAGCTTTCAAACATCACCAACTTCCCCAAATGCAGCACAACCACTTCTTGATTGTAAGTGGGACGGACTGAAAAGTGACCAAGCCTTACATGAGAAAGGAAGGATTTTAAACTTTAAAATAAAGCAAAGATTGAGGGACGAGAATGTTGCAGAGGACCAGTTGAATTAGCCTATTGAAGTGGCCGAGGGATAGCCTGAATTAAGAATTGCAAACCGAAAACATAATTGCAAAGAAAAAATAATACTGACCACAAGCTGCTTCTAACCTCCTTAAGTGAGGCATCAGTCACACCTTGCTTCATTCAATGTTCTTGTAGTAAGGGCTAGATTTGCCAGTTACACTCAAACATGCTCCTTTAGGCAAGAACTTCCCAAGAAGGACTAGGCCTTACAAAGCAGATTCCTTTTGCTTTAAGTTAAGGTTGACCAATCAGAGTCAAAAGCACACAGAAATAGACTGTGTGTGCAGTTACAACGCAGACAAGGTAAAATGAACAGATAACAACTCAGCTGTTTGAATAGCAGCGCTCTGTACATCTGCAGTCAGTGGAGCAGTCTGTTAGCATAATGCTTTGACAACTCCATCAGTGTAGTCTCAAGGTTCCTGTCAATCAGGACGCATCATTTAATACAACAGCACTCAAAGGATTTTCCCTCCTATAAGCCAAATGACAGCATATCTACAGCTCTATTTACACCGGCACTTACTTCTGTTTACAAGGCTCTCGTAATTAGAAAGTATGCAACAGGCAGCAATATTATTCAGATCTCCATTTTGCCAGCCTGCCATGCAAAGTGTGATCTTACTTCACAGAGTCATGCTAAATGACAAAAGCGCTATTTTTCTTCAGTCTCTGTGCTCAGACAGCACTTCATTTGCAGCTATCTATAATTAGATTAATGGTGTAGTGCAGCACAAAGAAGGCCCACTTCACATCAGCTAGCATATGAATTAGGACAAACACTTATTTCAATTCCAGGCAGAGAAAGCAGTGACTAGGGTATTTAGCATACCCTTTATGGTGGAATGAGATGTTAATTGTGTACCATTTACCTCTAAACTGCTTGCTTGTTGTATAAATCACTGGACTAATTGATGCAGAAATAGAAACGTAGCCACAGGCAAGAAAGCAGGGGAATGAGAGCTGAAGATGGTGGATAAAGGATTATCCAGTAAAAACCATATGGAGATGAGGTTCCTTTGAAACCTGCTCATGAGCTGAAGACTTCTTGAAAAACTACAAATAAGTGACATACTGATGTGTTGAGAAAGAGTTTACCTCATGGTTTAAGGAACAGTGTATTGAAGGAGAGAGAGAAAGTAAGGGACTTCAGCAGAAAACTAAATTGTGTTTTCAAGTGAATTCCAGTAAGATGACATGTTAGTTTGTTGTAGGAAAGCCAAATCCAGTAACCATTGGTTTATTATGATTCTAATCCTTTATGGACTAGAAGCTATTTTATCAGATGCATGAAAAGGGGCCCTAATCCACAAATGAACTTTGGTTATTAGAAAATTAGAAGTAAAAGAAATAAATACACTTGAGTACAATTAGAGTTTTCATTTAAGATATCAAAAGAATCTTCAGTCTTGTTCAGTAAGTACACTTTGTGGGGGGGAACAAAAACAACTAGGAAATTATGCAAGAGAAAAAGCAAGACAAGACTGAATTGGAGTTAGAGAATTAACAGTTATAAATAAGGTAATTCTCAGAAAGTAACAAATGTACATATTTTCAAAACACAAATGTTCACAAATCCCAATGTAGAAAGGCTCAAAACAACTTTTTGAGAGTTCTCCCATTATAAGTAGTCAGTATGGTGAAAAGGGAAAGCATTTTGTCATATTGCTCAGTAAGGTCTGCCATCAACTCATTTTAATACATATTGTGTTATTTCTTACTATTGCCAGATAACTAATAGTATCTTTCCAGTTTACATACTTTACATACTAAAGTTTCCTTTACATACTAAATTTTTCCATATAAAAAAATCTTTGGATTCAGTAACATAAAATTGCTTTGTTTGAATTGTGTATTTTGCAACAACCATTCATATATATGTGTGTGCGTGTGTGTGTTTAAAAAGTTAATTATGTAACCCCAGTAAACATTTGAAATAAAATTCCAGATTTTATTCCAATCTAATTCATATTTCAGGCAAAATAGGTATAGATTAATTTCAAATTTATTTTTAAAGTATGCAGAATATGTGGACTGTATTCTGAAGACAAAAAGTTATTTTAAGTCCTTTATTTGTGACTATCAAAGTCCTGGATCTAACAGGAAGTATGCGACATACACATTATCAAAACTAGAAGAAAAACATGAGATGAGAGGAATGTATTCATATTATAAATCTGAAAACAAAAATTAATGCTTCTTTAACTTTATGGCTAGCTTAAGAAATTCTGGGAATGACAATTTTTCCCTAGCAGAGCTATTAGCATTTTGATTCACAATTTGTTCCAATGATCTTCGTGACTGAATTATAAAAGTTAGGATCTGACAATGATTCAAAACATGTAGCATTAGCTATACAAGCCAGACATATTCTAGATAAAGAGAAGTATTCTAAATGAGTACAATTAATGAATTGATTCATTAAAGCAGTCATGTGTGTGAAAAAAGTGGATTTCACTGGAATATTGTCTGGACATGGTCTGACCGAAGAATTGGAAAACCACTGCAAAACAATTCCTACTTAATTAATCTTTCAGATCCCTCAGAAGGATATTACAGTATGTTAGAATTTAGAGCTAATATGGGGAGGATAAGAAGGAATGAGCTAACTATTTTAGGCAAATTTGTATAGGTTAAAAGCTCTGAAAAAGAAGAGAGCATGAGAAATTCAAAATAATCCTCCTTTCAATTTTGTTTACTATAGATGGAACAGAAAAAATCTAGACACCCATCTTATGAAGGAAGTACCACACAATCTGGAAAAACAATATTTAGCTACTCTCTGTGTATACTATAGAGATCAACAACCATTCCTTTTTAAAGAATAGAATGGAATGGAATAACTTCCAAATGGGTGCTAATTCATACCCACTTAGAATCACCCAGAAGGATTCCCATTCTTCTCATATGTTCTCAAGCGGTTGGTTCTTCTATTTCATCATTCAGAATCCATAGTAAACCAACTTGTTAATTTGACTTTGCGGAAAAGAAAAATCACTAATGTAACTCAATAAGGTAAACTGAGTTAACCCCTGAAGGATTTAGCAATTCAAGAAAATATTTTTTTTTTTAAACTAAATTAATCCCACAATCTGTGTCCAAAGCAGATGATGGGTTTCAGGTCTGGAACATGTGAAAGTCACTGAGAAAATTATATTACTTAATTTTTGAGTTAAAGGCCAAAACAAACTTGCTTGCTAGGAAAGGGGAAAAGGCCACTGTGAAAAACTAGGAGGTATAGACAAATACCAACGTAAAAACTTAACAAAATTGCTAAACCATTGAATGACTGGTTGTGATGGCAATTGCAACTCCTTTGGTGACTCCAGAAACCTGTCAGCTAAAATGAAGAGATTATCCTCCTCCTCTGAGAGTTAAGAAACACATTATTTGATGAGTTTACCACCCCGTGCAGTGTAGAAGCATAAAAGCATAAAGCATGAGAGAGGTGGTTTCCATTTCTTGCAGCAAGCACAGACACCTCTCTCTTACACAAAAAATATATTACAGAAATTTCCCTTAACGGTTACAGAATCTTACTTCTAGCACTGCAGATAGCAAAATATTGCAATGGGTGAACTTTTTTTCTGAAAGCAAGTGAACTAAATCATGGCATGATAGAATGGTTCCTCAAACAAGCCTGTGCCATACAAGAATGGTGTTTTATTTAAGCTGTGTTGGGTATCAGTATTAAAGGCTGTTTCTTTCAATTCAGCCCAGTCTGTCTAAGGGCCAAGTGAAGTCAGTTGGTGAACTGATAGTCTTCAGTATTTTAAACCTGTGAAAATGTGTACCATCCATGACTTCCAAGTTGTCCTGTATTGAGACCATTGTGCTACTTCCAAAAATCATCCGATATTTCAATCAGAAAAACCACATGTGGAAAGAAGATGAGATTCCAATCTCAGGAAGAAATGTGGGGTACTTGTGACAAAGTTTGCCAACAGTTTAGACTGAACTATCTCTAAAAAGCTTAAGCCATGATACTACCATATCTACATATAAGCTCGTAGGTGCCAAATTAACTTGGCTCTGAAAATTTTCATTGAAGCTTGGATATGATTCTTTCCCTGACAGTTAGCACAATGCATACTGCTAGTGGCAATGTTAACTTGCTATTGATTTCAGGTCACTAAAGCTTAAAGAGATATACCAAAATAAAGGCTTTAATTTGCTCAGTGCTAAAGCCATTAATATTCCAACAGTGACAGGGAGAAAAGCCCTTGAGCGAAAGTGATTACTTTACTTATGTTGTATAACCCCTAACAGCATCTTGTTGCAAAAGTGGGCAAGAGCATGGAGACTCCATCTCAGATGTGCTGATTGCTGCATCACATTTTGGAGAAATCTCTTCAGAAGTAGGGCATCAGATAACACAAGGACCTGGTGCTTCCAGTGATTGAACGTGAAGTTCAGTTGAAAATAGAAAGTTTCAAAGATAAAATCTGTGTATGCCTCATTTTGATGAATGAGTTCATAAATATGCTCCCATCAATAAGCTTTTATATTGAGCTATGTAAAAAAGGGAGGTTGAATGTTTTATCTCATTTAAATCTTCAGAAAGAGACCAAGGGCCCCTGTGTGGAAGGAACAAGTTTTTTTTTATTCCTTGGGCTCTATTGCTAGAATTTAAAAATCTCATTGAAAGCTTCCACCAAGAACTCGTGGTAGATTATTACATCAAGGGTCCCCAATTACTGGTCCATGGCCTGGTACTGGACGTGGCCCGTTGGGAACAGGGCCGCACAAGCAGTGGGGGACCACGCAAAGCGCCATTTGCACAAGTGGTAGGCACGTGCATGAAACTATGCTCTCCCACTCCCGCTGCCGCCACGGCTGCAGATCTGCAGAGCCAGAAAGGCTGGGGACTGCTGGATCAGATGATAATCAACCATCCTACAGTTTAGGTTGGGCTAGAGAAAAAAATGACTGGTCCAAAATCTTCTAATGAATTTCAATGGGTGATGATAGCTTAGATCTTGGAAGATCCAAATCCAATACCTTAAGGCAGCAACAACTTTCCTTTAAAAGAATGATTGTGTGATTTATGACAACACGTTCCCCCCCCCCCCTTATGAACAATGAAATACTGAAAATGATAATGAAAGTACTAGGAGTTTTCCACACAATGCTTTTTTTTTTGGCTGTAAAAATCAAGTAACTTTTCTATAAATTTTGTGTCAGGCACAAGAAATTAGAGGCCAGGATAAAGTTCAAAAGTACTACAAGTTTATTTCATGCTACCTATACACACGAATCTGATGTACTAATGATCAAGACAAATTGGCTACAGATAAGAGGGGGACTGGGCCCAGGCCTCTTATGGGGGCGTAACGACACCAAACTGATTATGCATTTGAACACACACATCCCTTGGACTCTGCCTGGTCATCTCTTACACCTTGTTTGCAACAGTAATCAAAAGCATATGGAGATTATCAGATGGTCTTTAAAACAAGCATCCCTTTCTCTATTTTTTTCTAAGATATACTGTATCTGAACAATGAAATTCTATGTAATTATTATAGTTGACATCAATCTATCATCTTTGAATAAAGACAAACCCAAATTTAAGCTATGTGAGGCAGAGGTCACCACAATATAGTTCCACAGCAAATTTCACACATGAATTATTTGTTAAGAATATTTATATATCATAAACTCCACAAGCACCTGACCCATAACCTAACTCTCTAACTTTGCCTCCAATTCTACTATCCATCCTAAATTGAAAAACTCAACAAAAAAGCCCCCTTCAACTTAACTATGAAATGTGGTGAAGGAGAGTTTGTTGTGTAAATGGAAAATCCTCTCCCAAATATCAAGGGAGAAATTGTGTTCATTTTTGGACTCTTTTCCCCTTAAACTAACCAAGTATATTCACTGTACAATCTTCTTGTTCTTTTCCAATTCATTGTCTGATTTCAGCCACTTAATTACTCCGCAGCTGTGGAGGAGTGGACACATCAGACTTTCATGAAAGCAATTTAGGAAATGTAACCCAATGTATCAGAAGAGAATGAGATTTGAGAAGGTTAGGACAGATACTAAGCAGATTTACCAACAGTCTTATTTGGCAAATAGCAATGTTTTGTCGACTGTTAAATCAGTTTCTTGTTCTTGAATAATTGCTGAGCTATAAAAAAAAAGTTTTTCTTCTGATCTTTTGAGTTCATTAACATAATTTTAATGACCAATTTTTGATGAAGAAAAAGGTTGGAAACTTTGCATCAGTGGTACTATATTCCTAAAAGACCTAATAGCCTTGCTACTATTGACACAGAGAATTCCAAAAGGTTGAGTGAGCTGCCCAACAAAACCACAGCGATGTGAAGTTTATTAACAGAAGGGCACTAATGTGTATTGTTCTAGATGCTGCAGAGGCAGTTTCTTAATATGTAGCAATTATTGTAATTATATGATGACAGCTTAATGCTCAACTAATTTCAATAGCTCCTCCCAGATGCAATCATGTAACCTCCAACTTGGTGCACAATAAAAGAAGGATCCCTGTGTCTACCATGACACTCGGGTTCAGAAGTTGAAATTTTAGTCACCAGGCTAATAAACAGCTGCGCATGATCCTCTTTTATCATTAATGGAACTGACACACCCAAAGAAATGAAAGCTAGAACCAAATTACCAATGGGTCTCATGAAATGGAAACAAATAGAGACAGAAATAAACTATGTTGATTACATGGAAATAACATCTCCCAAGTGTGCAGCTAGTTGACACAAATGGAAATGCACGAAGGGGAAAAAAAGAGCTGTGAAGCTGAGTTCCTAATCATTAATCACTTTTTTTCCCTCATGACCATTTAAACCATCCCATTAAAGCCTGCAGCAATAGGGGAAAATTCCCATCGGTTGCATGTCAGCAATGATGGTGTTAACAGGAGAAAATATATGGTTTGTTCACTTAGACTCAAGTCCCACAACATTTGCTACCTTTAATTGAAAAAGGCAGTTAAACATGAAGTAAATCATTCTATTAGCTTAAGCTATTTGATAACATCCAATGGATAGTGTCAATATGTTATACTGACATAATCCATTATTTAATCACTCCTGGCTGTACACGTGGCGTTCGGAACTAGTTCTTTCTCTCTCAATCGCTTTCCCTCTGATTTAGTCCAAATAAAAGTCAGAGAGAATAACTTTCATCTCAAGATGAGTTTTCTAAAAATAATCGTAACAGTAAATGTTACCATTTGTGTTCCCCAATTATGTGCATCATTTACGGACTTTTTAAGGACCCAAATGAAATAACTGCCAAAGAGGCTGAGTAATGGTTGCGAGATGGGTAAATACAAAACAGTAAAAGACAAACTTGTGACGATGCTCCTTTCCATACTTTGAGGACCTCAGAATACTATCAACACTCTTATGTGTTTTTGTCTTTTTACAGAGCAGGTTATCAGCCCTGCTAGATAAACTAGGCCAGGAAACTAACTTCCCAGGAAGATTAGTCCTACTATATCAGGGGTCCCCCAACTCCCAACTGTTTAGAATCGGGCCACCCGAAGTGGCAGGCCAGTGCGGATACCCCCACACACACACACACTTGCACGAACAGCAGAACCATTCCCTCTCCCCTACCTGCCAGTCCAGAAATCCAGAAAGGTTGGGGAATTCTGTACTATACCACTATTTAGCTCATACCAGCTCTTGCCTTAATATATATCCACTAGAAGGGGATAATAAAGACAGAATGGCAGATAGGTCTTTGGCACATGGTACCTAGAGGTGAATCATGGCTGTGGCAAATAAAGAGGATACCTGGGATCAGAACTGTTGATACTTTCAGGCTCAAGTTAACTGAAGGGACCCTTCCCACGCTCTTGAAAGTAGACGGTGCATGTTGCCCGGCTGCAAAAGAATCACTGGAAGTTGGCAATCAAAATGCTATACGAGGTTACTGATTCAATCGAACAGTAAGGTTTTAAGCATGTCAATAAGAAAGATGAAGCTACTTGAAAATGTTATCCTTATTCTAGGTGCAAAATATAGTAACTCTTTATGTGACTTAAATATAGGGAAGAAAATAACTAATACACTAACAGGGATGTACATTTCATTTCTCCCATCTCCAAGAGTTTCCAGTCCAAAATTGGACTCCTCTATAATTCTTCAAAATAAACTAACATAGTCATTATCATAGGGAGACAAAAGCTGATAATTTTTTAAATGTTTTCTGTATTTATTAACATTTAAACAAATGTACACTGTTGCTCTTCATTTTCCCCATATTGCAACAGATGCGTATTTCTAGCATTTATGCCATAGTGCCTCAAGATCTGTAATTATTACATGTCTGCATTTTATTATTTTATTTTATTTCATTGTTTAAAAGATGGATCTGCTTTAATAGAGAAAATTCATTCAACAAGTCATCCAATGATAAAGAAACTAACTGGGCTTAGCTCTTAGATGATTAGCAAACTATTTAACATTTGAGTACAATGTGCTATATATGCCATACACAAATCATTGTCATATGAAATGGTATTTTCAGGGTACCTACAATAGTCCACTGAAGAGGAAGCAACATCCACAAAGGCAATATGAATATCGAGAATTATTTACAAAGCAACACTGAATTTTAAAAGACCTACTCTCAACAAACGAAAAATAATACACCAAACAGTTTTCATCTGATACTATTTAGAGATTTCAAATACATTCGATAACTAAGAAGCTTTGTTTAAAACCATTATGTGATTTTCTAGTACCACAAAAGAAAAATCAACTTAAAGCAAACTATTGTCTGTGAAACTCCCTGCTCCCTTGAGATTTTATAGCATTATTTTGTCTACTGATTATACTCACCATTTTTTTAATCAAATAGGCTTGTGTAATCATGCAGTGTAAGACCTGTTTTTCATTTTCTTATCTAGAGAAAAATCGTTAAGGCTTCATCTTAATGATCAATTAATTAAAAACTATAAAAGAAGGGTTACATTATCTTCAATCCCTGAACTGTGTTTTCTTATTTATTTCAGCCAACAGTAACATCTGGTTTAATTGACTAACACTTTTGTAGCAAATGCCTCAATATTTTCTGTACTTTGCCCCAACTCAAAAGGTAAAGAACATGTTCTATATAATCGTTTCTGGAATTATAATTTGAATGCTCATACATTTATGTATTTTTCCTTCCAGGTTTTTTTTTTGTTATTCCAATAGGGAAAGAAACTGACCTCAAAAGTCACTAGAATTAAAAACACTGGCAGCCATTATATTTGAGGGAGTGGAGGAAAATATCACATAGTTAGTCATACCTTCCATGGCTTTGTAGATTTGACCTTAACTATTGGGACACAGGACAATGTAAGACTGACCCAAGTTCTGCATATAAATGAAAACTGAATACTCAAGGATAACACTGAAGTGTCTCTTTACAGGAGAGGTTGACCACAGAATAGAAAATAAGCACACTTAGCTTGGGCATACAAAATACAATCCTTTAGAAAAAAAACCTAAACAAAACATTATTTTGTTTCTTTGAACAACAGATCTTCCCAAGCCATACACCAAAGTTAAAAGAGGTTTGTGATAATAATAAATTTATTGTCATTGTACATATATATATATATATATATACAGTATACACGTACAACGAAATTCATAGACACCCAACACCAGACCCAACACCCACACTCATCTATTGCAGCTGATATATATATATATATATATATGGACAAATATCTGCAGGTATGTATTTCCCAACTGTGTTGATTGTAACATATTCGATCTGGCCAAAAGAAGTTGGCCATATAGATCAAAGCTGTGTTGATTTTTTTTTTTTATTGCAAGAGGATAACCTTCACTTATAAGGAGATTATGAAAAAACTAAAGATTGCCTTGGCTTTTTTGAAAAAAAAAAGTCCTGGAAATGATCTATTAGCAAAATAAATTAATTCTGAGATTGTACAACACTCTGGATTCAGGCTAACAAGAATCTGATCTGGATTGCCTTGATGGATATCATTTATTATGAGAGCGTGAGCCTTTTGTTATTACAGATAGTCCTTGACTTATAACAGTTCATTTATTGACCAAAGTTACAATGGCATTAAAAAAAAGTGACTAATAACCATTTTTCACACTTATGACTGTGGCAGCATCCTCATAGTCATGTGATCAAAATTCAGAGACTTGGCAACTGACTCATATTTAGGACGGTTGCAGTGTCCCAGGATCATGTGATCACCTTTTGTGACCTTCTGACAAGCAAAGTCAATGGGGAAGACTAGATTTACTTAGCAACTATATTACTAACTTAACAACTGCAGTGGGTCACTTAACAACTGGGGCAAGAAGAAAGTCATAACATAGAGCAAAACTCAACAAATGTTTCACTTTGCAACAGAAATTTTGGGCTCAATTGTGGTCATAAGTCAAGGACAATCTATATTTTGTGTCTGTGGCTTTTGATATATCTGTCTCATTATCTCTCTGAGATGTCTCCAAAGGCTTGGGATTGAAGGCATTTGATGATGATGATTCTGTTCCTAGTTAAAATATCAAATACAGAAGATAGCATTTTGTATAAATATTAATATTTAATCCACATGCTGCTTAACAGATATAAG
>JANHJO010007004.1:76532-87187 GCA_032468235.1 Pseudoxyrhopus heterurus | reverse complement strand
ACATGTGCTAATTCATAGTTTGGATGCCTTCAGTGTGAATCTACAATGTTCATAGTCATGAAAATAAAGAAAACTCTGTGAATGAGGAGGTGTGTCCAAACTTTTGGTCTG
Source organism: Pseudoxyrhopus heterurus (assembly GCA_032468235.1). Lineage (NCBI taxonomy): Eukaryota > Metazoa > Chordata > Lepidosauria > Squamata > Pseudoxyrhopus > Pseudoxyrhopus heterurus. The sequence continues at coordinate 87,076 of JANHJO010007004.1, read as the reverse complement.
TACTGTATATATATATATATTCATCTTTACATCAGTTCAGTTTCTTGTTTCTTATACTTTGGAAATTTTATCATTTAGTTCTCTAGCATCAACACTCTGATCATGAAAGCAGCATTTTTCTGGAACTTTTTAGAGTACACATGGGTCTTTGTTCAAGAAAGTTTCACTAATTACATCTGCATATTGTTAGAATTTGTGCAGATGAAACTAATGGATTATCAAAGGTTCAACTCAAGCATCTGAAATCACCAAAACTTTGTCATGTCCACTAATACCTTTATTAAGTGAATCATAGCATCAGTAAAAAACACCAAATCCATTCCTGCCCCACGGATACTCTCATTATATATTTGCAAAAACATGTTCAAACGGTCCTTTAGGGTGTCAAAAGATTCAATGGGTTCGTATATTTTAGGCATGTCAACCTCTGCTTCCTCTGGTTCTTCTCCTATAAGAAAATAATGCTTCCAATTAGTATGAATTCGTGTATCGTTCCTATGTGTCTTCTAACTTTACACTCTACTTGTTCCTGAAAAACGAAGAAGGGCATTAAAATGCGTGAATATTGATAACTGCAAATGCAATAGGTGACAATAATGAGAAGCAGTGCAGAAGAGTAGGATTTATCAGACTTCCAGCTTAATGGCCTACCTAATTAGTGAGAAGAAATAGAAATTTTAAAAGCTGTCATGTTGGCTGTTTGTGCAGTCATGTGGCTGATGAGCTCCTATGTACTTTGCTGACCCAAGTGGATGTGGCAATATTTTCCCCATTTTTCAGGGCTTTAAACTAATACACTGAAAACTTATGTTTGTGTGGTTTAAGAAGGAAATGTGGCTCTTAATTAATACAAGCATGCCAAATTTTTCACATTTAAAAGGTTTCAAGCCCAGAATCTCCTAGTCTGGTCCAGCCTTGAAATGAGCATTTTTTTTTAAAGTCTGGACTTCTTATTCAGTAATTTTGGAAAGAATAACTGTTTTGAAATTGGAATGGAACTTGTACATTTCAACTCTGAAGAATTTTGAAGACTTGTGTTAATTAGTTATCCAAGTTTATAATGCTTCCTGAAAAAATCCAATCACTGAAGGTATACACATACTTCTCCCAATCCAATTATACATAGCCATGTATAAACAAATTAACCAAACTATTTCTTCCTCGCATTCTCTCCAATTTGTCCCAGTTGGCTGCTTTCTCTAGAAGAAAATATAATTTGATATCATATACTGAAATCTTAAATGCCAAATTATATGTTCCAGAGTCCCAATTAATCTCAACTATTACATAATACAATTTTTTTCATGGCATGGTATTACTTCTCAGCTTAGAATTTGGAAATTACTGAGAAGAAATGATAAGAGACTATACTTAGGGGTGGGTTTCTACCAGTGTAACAACCGGTTTGCTTCATGCGTGTGTTTTTCGCACACATGCGCACCAAATGTGCATGCACGCATGTCACCTTACACCCAAAAAACACCTGAAGGGCTAATCAGCTGTTTTTCGGGTCTTTTTTTCTTTGTTTTTGTTTTTCGAGGGAACCGTCAGCTTAATTTAGCAACCGGTTCGGGCCAAGCCAGTTGTTAAATTAAGCTACCGGTTCAGACCAAACCAGTTGTTAAATTAAGCTACCGGCTCAGAGGAACCAGTAGCTTAATTTAGCAACTGGTTCGGTGAGCCGATAGTTGGGTTTTTGAAGCCAAACGCGCACTGCGCGTGCGTCACATTGCGCCCCAAAAACAGCTGAGGCATAGCAGAGCCGAAAAACAGTTGATTGGCACAGAAGCACAAATCAGCTATTTTTCGGCTCTGCTGCCCCTCCGCTGTTTTTTGGGTGTAAGGTGACATGCGCACCGCGCGCATTTGGCTTCAAAAACCCAACTATCAGTTCGCCGAAACGTTTATTAAATTAAGCTACCGGTTCCCCCGAACCGGTAGCTTAATTTAACAACCGGTTCACCGAACTGGAAGATATTTTAACAACCGGTTTGAGTGAACCGGTCCGAACCGGTCCGAACCAGTAGAAACCCACCCCTGACTATACTGCACATACTGCAGTAGGAAAAGCAAGAACAGAGACAACAAGATGTGTAGATCAGCAATCCCCAACGTTTCTGGCTTTGCAGACTGGCAGGGAGGGAAGGGAAAGGGAATGGATACGCGTGATCGGCGAGCAAGCACAAGTGTGTGCAGCTTCATTTGCATGAGTGGCAGACACACGCACCTGTTCTGACCTAGGCTTCCCAAAAGCACGAAGCCGACTCCTTGTTCCGATAAAAACCCCTTTATTTTAGTTAAAGTGAATTCCTCTCCAGCAAAGTCCCGGCCAACAGTCTTTCAAGAGAGTTCACAACTACAGACCTTTATCAGGCTTGGAGAGCTACCAGGCCGATATCTTCCAAATGCCACTCTGTAGCAGACAATATTTGGCAAGTAGTCTCCTGCAAACACCACTCTCATTGCATTCCTCTTTATTCCCATGGGAGGGGCCATTCACCGTCCACCTGTGGCTTTACTCCCTAGGTGACCCTTGTTCCTTAACTGTTCTCTTCTCCTGGCAGCTCTTCGCATGCTCACACTGGGAACTGGCTCCAGCTATTCTTCTGCCCATTGATGTCCGATTCCAAAGGCAGCTGATAACTGTCAGATGGCCCTGGCCCCATCTCTGCCTCTGATGCAGAGCACTCGTCAGAGCCTTCCCCAGACTCCAGGACTGGCCCATGTTCCTCCCCAACGTCTTCACTGTCTGAATCTGCTGCCAGCTCTGCTGGCCTCTGGCAGGCCACAACAGAAATGTACAGGGCTATGACGGTTATACTGGATTGAAACAGAGATATGGGTTATTTATTCCGAATCAACACATAAAAATATAAGACCAAGAAATAGTTCTGATTTTTATATTAAAGTTTTTTTAATATGTTTATTATTTGCTTTAGCAGTATAACATTTTAATATGTGTTAAATGATAGTGTACATTTTTTTATATTTCATATAAATCAAATGCAATCAACTTCACAATTTAGCTGTCTATAGATCCTGGTATTGGGGACAATAACAATTTGAAATTTATCCCTCAATATTTATTTCATGAGGATTTTTCTATAAAGGAAAATGTATAGCAGTAACAGGAACAGTATTGTTCAATAGGAAGTAAAAGAATGCTACAAAATTCTATATTCTCAGTGGGGCTATGATGGCTGCAGATTCCAGCCTTATTTATAGCTGGAAATTGTCTCATTATAAGAAATAATTTCATGGTATTTAATTGTTAGTACAATGTAATTAAATATGTTCTCAGATTTCATATAATTGGCTTTAAATGACAGAATTAGTATTTTAAAGATAAAGATATTTTAAAGTCCCTAAGATTTATCAGAGATTGAATTAACATCATCAAGTAGTTGCCAAACAAAATATTTTGAAACAGAAATGTCAGTGAAATTAATGATTTTAATATGGCAATAAAAACTTGCGAGAGCACTGAAGGGTAGTTATTTTCATTGACATTAATTTGGATTTCAATACAAATTTTGTATGGCTGCATATTACTTTACAAAGGAAGACACATATATGGTTCATAATAAGTATTATTAAATATGTGATCAATTATAATAATCATCCAAGAAGTTACAATTTTATGTAACATTAAACTATTTCATACAAATTTAACAATAAAAAAATGTTTACATGGGTAGATCAAGTGAAAAAACAGTACAGTTTTTTAAAGTATCATTTCCATTGATGAAATCTTGTACAATTCATCATGTACTATGTTTATATGAACATTCTATTAACATTTCTATTTAGTTAAGATTTAAAGATCTGGAACTAGTTCAATGTGTCATATATCAAACTACATTTAAAGCCAAAATGAATTTCAATACAGTTTCCATATTCCTCCTTGTTTTTTTAGAGCCGTAGCAATGAAAACAGAGATTAAGCCTAATAATTTAAGACAAATGATTGTTTGAAGTATTAAAAGTTATTTCTTTCAGCTTAATTATAGCACATCGTAATACATGGTTCTTCTAATAGAACAAGTTAATCAACACTTTATTAGCTATGGTCTAAATTGTTAAAACATATAATCTTTCTCAATAATAATTATATACAACAAAAAAATCAGAGACTTCAAAAGTAATAGTATTTCTTCACCCATAAACCACACCTTCAAGGCCTTTTGAAATACTAATTTGTGGGGGGGGGGGCAGGATTCAAATCTCAGGAGGAACTTAATGCAATGTTTATCATTTAGTCTATTGTTTCAGGATAAAAAGTGTATAAACATTGGTAATGGCAAACCTTCCACATTATTGCTAAGAAAACTACATGAATGTGTCCATATGGACTCAAAGGGACTTCATATTCTCCCACTGAAATCAGCGTGTAATGTTAGCCACAAAAAATTGAAATTCTATTACTTTTATATTTAAATGAATTAGGATCCAACATTCATGGCACATCCTGTCTAGAAGCACAGTGATAACTATTAGCTCATTTTATGATCCAATGTTCTGTAATTGCAATTTCTGAGAATGATCATGTATTATAGGACAATAAAAGATGCTTCCCTCCCACTGTTGGATTAGATCAATGTTTTTCAACCTTGGCAATTTTAAGAAATGTGGATATCAACTCCCAGAATTCTTAAAGTTACCAAGTTAAAAAGACTGTCCCTTGTAATAAGTCAAAATGCCACAGCTTTCTGTTAATTTATTGATTCCTGCAACTCCCTGTGAACTTGTTAATAAAGAAGCAGCAGAGTCTTAAAAGCTGTAGCTTCAGTTTTACCACAAATGCAAGCCATCTAAGACTAGAGAGGACAGGATATGAGCTACTTATAGCAACCAGTGAACAAGAATAGCAGGAAGGCTGCTGTTGTAGCAAAGGTCTTTGAAGCAAACAATTTATTAAACCTTGTAATACTCAAAACAAAATCTTTGAAGGAAGGTTATCCTTTCCTACACTAGGCTCCATTGTGAAAGAATTGCTTCCTTTTCCTTTTTAGATTTTTTTTCATTTGTGACACTGACACTCCAATGGTTTTCTTGAGAAAAGTAGGCTACTTACTCCTACATTAGTAGAAGTCAAGAAAAAAAATGTGTGTGTGTGTATTGTGTGTGTGCTTCTTCATTGGTATATTGTAAGCAATGCCTATTTTACCAGTCTTTCATAAACAATTGAAATAATTAAAGAACCCATATCCTAACTGAAACACCTACAAGGGCATTAAGATATCCTTTCAATTTGTTTTTCTAATTTTAATTTTTAAAATTTAATCCACAACCTTTAATTTTCTGGAATATAAATGTGTTAATTAAACAATTCCCAGTTCCCCAATCACTCAACCATTATTTTGGATAATCTTGGTCATTTTTTCCCCACAATATCATAGCAAATCTTCAGCATTAGATTCAGTATTAGGGCCTCCAGTGATTTTGTATCATCTGGTACTAAATGATTTATTCTACAATCATAGAACAAAAGAGTTGGAAGGCACCTTGGAGGTCTTCTAGTCCAAACCTCTGCTCAAGCAGGAGACCCTACGCCATTTCAGAAAAATGGGTCTCCTTAAAAAACCTCCAGTGATGGAGCACCCAGAACTTCTGAAGGCAACCTATTCCACTGATCGACTGTTCTCACTTTCAGGAAATTTCTCCTTAGTTCTAGGCTGCTTCTCTCCTTGGCTAGTTTCCATCCATTGCTTCTTGTCTTGCTTTCTGGTACACTGGAAAATAAGTTGACCTTTTCTTTGTGGCAACCCTTCAAATATTGGAATACTGCTATCATACCACCCCTAGTCCTTCTTTTCACTAGACTAGATGTATCCAATTTGTGCAACCATTCTTCATATATTTTAGTCTTCAGTTCCCTAATCCTCTTTGTTGTTCTTCTCTGCAAACCTTCCAGAGTCTCAACATCTTTTTTAGATCATGGTGACCAAAACTGGATGCAGTATTGGTCTTATCAAGGCCTTATAAAGCAGTACTCGTGTGATTTTGATTTTCTCTCTTCAGTTAATGCAGCCTAGGATTGAGGTGCCTTTTTTGGCAACTTCAGCACACTGCTGGATCATATGTGGGTGATTCTCTATGAGGACTCTTAAGATCCCTCTCGCAGTTACTGCTATTGAGACAAGTTTCACCTAATCTGTACTTGTGCATTTGATTTTTCTTGCCAAAGTGTAAAACATTGATTTTCTCTACATTGAATTTCATTTTGTTAGATAGGCCCAATGTTCAGGTTTGTCAAGATCCATTTGGATCTTGAGCCTATCTTCTGGGGTATTGGCTATTCTGCCAGCTTGATGTCATCTCCAAATTTGATGAGTTCCCCTTCTATTCTTTTATCTAATACTGGCCCTAGGACAGAACTTTGGTGTACTCCACTGCTTATTTCTTTTTGTGTAGATGTAGTTCCATTATAACTACAGCCAGTTACAAATCCATCTGGTGGTGAAACTGTCTATCTCACATTTTTCTAGGTTACCAGTTGTGGTCTGCTTTGTCAAACGTCTTACTGAAATCCAACCATACTATGTCCTCAGCATTTCACTGATCCACCAATTTAATCACTTTGTCAAAGAATGAAATAAGATTGGTTTGGCATGATCGGTTTTTGACAAGCCCATACTGGCTTCTAGTTATAACTTTGCTTGCTTCTAGGTGTTTGCAGATCTGTTGCTTTAATATCTTTTCCAAGATCTTTCCAGATATTGATGTCAGGCTGATTGGTCTATAGCTTTCTGGATCTGGTTTTTTTCCCTTTTTTGAAAATGGGAACCACATCAGCTCTTTTCCAGTCCCCTGACAGTTCACCAGTGCTGCAGGATCTTTGAAAGATATGGTTCAATGGTTCAGAAATCACATCTGTCAGCTCCTTCAGAATTCTGAGATGTAATCCATCAGGACCTGGTGATTTTAACTAGAGTGGATAGGTTTTCTCTTACCATTTCCTTGCCTATTTTAATTCGTATTCATAGTCTGTCTTTTACAATTCTGTTCCTGGTAGGTGGGGCAGTGTTTATTGTGTGTGTGTGAAGATAGAATAGATACTAAGAAGGAATTAAGCAGCCCCTGCTTTCTCTCTGCTACCCATTACTTCCTTGCCATCGCAACTCTTTAGCAGACCAATTGTTTCCTAATTGTTTCCTTTATATATATATATATATGTTGAAAGAAATTTTTGTATTATTTTTTGACACTTGTCACATGTCTTAGCTCATTATGAGCCTTAGCTTTCCCAAGTTCATCTTTGTAGATTCGGGCTATGTGCTAATATATTCTGCCTTAGTTATGTGTCCCTCTTTCAATTTTTTATATTTATCCTTTTTGTCTTTCAGATCAGAGAGTTCTTTGTGCAACCATGCTGATTTCTTCTTGGATTTCTTATTTTTTTTCTTTGGTATTGTGTGGGACTGGGCTTTTATAATCATATTTTTTAGAATTCCAAAGCTTCTTGGATTGTTTTCCCCTTTAAGATTTTAATTCATAGAATCCTTCCCAAGCTCTGTCTGTTGGTTGAAATCAGCTCTTTTAAAGTCTAAGACACTGGTTTTATTATGTTCTATTGCTTGAATCTGCATTATATTGAATTCCAATATGACATGGTTACTGTCCCCCTGCAACATCAATCCTGCAAGTTCCTGCAACGTCAATCCCCTTTATCATTTCTTCTATTAGTAAGAATTAGTTCCAGGGTAGTTTTTCTTCTAGCTCCTGCCTCTACCTTTTGGATGACAAAGTTGTCAGCTAGGTTAGTCAGAAACCTGTTCGATCTCTCACTTGATGCAGAGTTTGTCTCCCAGTTGATATCAGGGTAGTTAAAATCCCCCATTACTACTGTGTTTCCTACATACATCGTTAACTGACTAACCAAAAGTTTGTCTTATCCATTTTCTGCTTGGCTAGGTGTATGGCCTGTAGCAATGTAGCACCTATGGCAATGTCATTCTTTTTTCCCTTTTATATTAACCCATGTGCATTTTAGGAGGCTTTCATCCTTGTTTTTATGCATTTTTGTAGAGATGTAGTGATCTCTTTTGAACAGTTTATATCAATTTTTCTTCATTCAGCCTTTCTAATGGTCCAATTTTCACAGACATATCAAACTGGAAAAACCATGACCTTGATAATACACACTTATGGTGGCAGATTGATGTCTCTGCATTTTAATATGCTGTGATCTATGACAGTATTTCTGCCAAATAACAGAGGTCTTTTTATTTTATAGCTACAGTTACCACCTCTAGGTATTTTTGTGCTTATGGATAAAAGCCTGTAACTTCTTACATGGCTGTCAACATTGGGTTGGCTTTGCCTGTTGTCATAGTCTTAGTTTTCTCAATGTTGAACAGTATTTTTGCACACTATCTTTCATTTTCAACAAGAGATGCCTTAAATCTTCCTTACAACCCATCCCAGAAGTGGTAGAATCAGCATATCTGAGATTATTGAAGTTTCTCCAAGCAATTTCAATATATAGTCTCCTATATATGCCGCCCTGAGTCCTTAGGGAGTTGGGCGGCATATAAATTGATTTAATAAATAAATAAATAAATAAATAATTCCTGAATCATTTAACTGATCCCGTTTCCCCAGACTGACCAGGAAATCAGATGCCTAGGACTTTACACCTTCCTTCTATACATTAAAATCATTTTTCTAGTATTTGGGTTCTTTTTTCTTGTAAAGCAGGCACCCAAAATTGTTACAAGAAAACTTCTCATTGATATGCTCCTTAATCAGATTTAATCCACAGAAAATGAAACAATGAGTTTGTGAAGTTAAATCAGTAAAATGGTAATGTAATTAGATGAAACTAAGATTATGTTTGCAAGGAGATCGTGTGCAACTATTAATACAATGTGATTACCTCATCATTTATTTATATAGCTGGTATGTTTATATACCATTTTAATATACCACTTCAGTATCAATCTCAATATTTAAAAAGTTCAGAGTATTAACAATTACATTAACCATGTTTTAACTATGTTGGTTCCTGGGAAAGAACAGGACATTGACAGACAGCAGGAAGACAAAACACAGGACTGTGAGGATCGAAAATAAGGACTTTGATTAAAAGCAAATGAAAATGCTACAGAATCTGACTGGAACATTTTAACACAGGAGACTCTTCTTAAAAGGAGTAACAAAAAATCAATGATAGTCTGGGGATTTGTATTTATTAACATTTCCTTTTTATTTATTAACTAAGCAAACTGACTTCTCATGGCATCATATTTCCCCACTCCATAATCTAGTTTCCAAAAAGATTATGTTAAAAAAAAAAATTAAGTCTATTTGACTTTTTTTCAGGCTATGTTTCTTGCATGACTTTGTAAATTTATATTTTTTTGTTTCAGATGGTCTGCCATTGTCATTCCTATATATAACTGATCCAAGCTTGATCAGCATAAACAGTGACTTCTGTAGACACACTATATTTATTTCTGGTATTTGATTTCTATTATTGATCAAAAATTCTAGCTTTATATGAAAACACCCCAAAAATGAAGTACCTAAAGGATTTAGACCTAATGCTGGAGATAGCATGTGCATTCCAAATATTTCCTTTTTAATCTTTCTGAGTTCTATATAAGTTTCATAATGGCAAAAATGCTGCATTTCCAGTGCCCACCTTTATAATTCTTAAAAGGACAGTAACTATACACTGTAATATTTGAGTTGGTGTTATTATAGTACTCTGCAGTTACCAACAAATTGAAAATGTTGTTATGATTTTATCCTCTGTGTAATACATTTATTGAATCACACCATCTGCTTTTATAAGGATGTGTGGTTAATTGCATCACACTTGTTATTTTATTTTATTTTTTTGGAATCTGACCCAGGATACAGGAAGACAGACCGATAACATGTACTTTCTCAGATATTTCTGTGGACATATTTTTCTCGAGATTTCACACACAGAACTAAGAGGATATTAGGGTTCTAAAGCAAACTAGGGGAGAATCCATAGTTAAACCCCACAATTAACAAGCACGGGAGAATCCAAGATTCAAAGTAGCAATTTTCAACAAATTATCTTTTATGCTTCCCTTTCTCCCATGATATCATATATGATACCACATATAGTCCATGATGTATGGACACTTACTTGGGCCGATCCCTCATACTTTTTTACTTCTCTAGCCATCATAACTGCAACAAAACAGACATGAGCTTTTTGCCTTGAAAGATTCTAAGTGATATGAAACAAGTTGCCACTGTACAGGTAGTCATCAAATTACAACAGTTCATTTAATGACCGTTCAAAGTTACAACACTGAAAAAAGTGACTTATGACCATGTTTATACATAGGACCTTTGTAGCATCCCCATGATCATGTGATCAAAATTAAAATGTTTGGCAACTGGTTCATACTTATGACCGTTGCTGTGTCCCAAGGTCACATGATCCCCTTTTGCAACCTTTTGACAAGCAAACTAAATGGGGAAGCCAGAGTCACACAACAACCATGTTGCTAACTTATCAACTGCAGGGATTCACTTAACAACTCTGGCAAGAAATGCCGT
>JANHJO010007004.1:64643-76432 GCA_032468235.1 Pseudoxyrhopus heterurus | reverse complement strand
AGTTTGGTTTGGAATAAAAACTATAATATACCTTTAACTGGTGTCGATCCGGGTGTTTGGAGCGTGGGACAGAACACTCTGCTTTTTCTGGCTGCATTACAATCTTTTACTTCCTGGCTAGCTGACCTATTGCTTCCTGTTGTAGTTCCATTCTATTTTGTATATTCTTCTCACTTTAAAACTGGATGTGGACATTTCCTATTATTTAACATCATTTACTAACACAAAGAAAAGGAAGCGGAGATACTTCCAATTTTTCATGTTAGAGTAAAAAAAAAAAAGTGAAAAGTGTATGACATCTGCTAGCACTGAAAAAGCCACCCTTTCCGAATATTATCCTGTTAACTCGTTCCCTTACAACAGGTCTGTCAAACTCACAGCCCACACGCTGGCCACGCCCATGCTCGGTTTAGCGAAAGAGAAAAAAGTCGTAATACGTCACTTGAAAACACGAATTTGACAGCCCTGCCTTACAAGTTAACTGCAACAAGTTAACAGGAATGTATTAATGCAGCTTTTATAATCAGCATCTAGTACCAAACAAGATAATTGAAGCTTTATTTATAGGCAATTAAAAACAAATTGCTTATAAATTATGCATGGATGTGAGGAAAACTTCATGATGTCTTTAGCCATCACTCCAAATATAAGCATTATAATTTTTGTCTTACTGTGCTAACATGCATAAGCAAGCCTGCAGTAAGACAGATCTGTGGGCTTTGTGGACTTAAAAAAGAAGCTTTGTGAAAAACAAAATGATTTTTTTTTTAAAAAAAATCTTCATTTCTAGACATGTGAATAAAGTCTGTTAAATGAAAAACATTTCAACATTTTAAAACGCATAGTCTGCTTTACACGTTACTGAATATTGAAAATGGAGTAAAGAACTTAATTATCTTCAAATGTCTAATGAAGTTAATTATAATTTCTAGTTCTTTGGTCTTGGATTACACAAAAAAGCTTCAGATATTACGTTACAGAGATGAAAAACCCACTAGACACACACAGAACTCTGGCACCATTTTTAACACCTCAAACTGTGCCAGAAAAGAAAGGCATGCCAACACATAATACACTGAATAATACTCTTCAAACTTGAGTTCAAAACTTCCTACAGACACTAATGAGAGAGGGTAGTAACCCAAAATCTGGAATCTCCCTTTTAAGCTCTGCACTTTGTTATCTCTAGAATTGTACTGTGGCTGTATCTAATAAACTTCAATTCATAGATCATATTCCTTCTATCTGCACTCACAAGAGTTCTCTCACTGATTGTCTTTGGAATTTGAGGATTTTTATGTGAAGGCATGCTTTATTCTGTGGGTTGTGTTCATAATATGAATCAAAGCAGAATTAATTTTACACATAGGCCAAGGTCCATTCATGAAGAGCAGTTCAATCCTAAATCCAAAATGGGACTTGAACAGACTATATTTAGGAATTTTCTAGAAATAAAGCATTTTAAAAAGCTGTTACAGGTAGTCCTCATCTTACAACAGTTCATTGAGTGACCATTCAAAGCTACAAGAGCACTGAAAAAAGTGACTGCTGACCATGTTTCAGACTTACAACCATTCCAGCATCCCCGTGGTCATGTGATCAAAATTTGGATGCCTGCAACTTTCATATTTATGATGGTTTACAGTGTCCTGGTATCATGTGAACAGCTTTTGTGACCTTCCGAAAAGCAAAGTCAATGGGAGGGGAGGAGCAAGATTCATTTAACAACCATGTTACTAACTTAACAACTGCAATTATTCACTTAACAACTGTGGCTAGAAAGGTAATAAAATGGGGCAAAACTCACTTAACAAAGGTCTCACTTAACAACATAAATTTTGGGCTCAATTGTGGTCATAAGTCGAGGATTACCTGTCTAAAAGATTTCCAGTGCAATTCTCCGGAGAGAAGGAGATATACTGTATGGTCTCAGTCCTTATGAACTTCAACAGAGAAAATGCAAGCTGAAGAGCATACACTTATCAAAAACTTTGTCACACATTCACAAGCTTTGATTACTAAAGACAAAAGAATGCAAACTCACTGAATCATTCATGTTGTCAAGGATGCTAGGCGATATGGCATAAGAGTGCTAAGTTTTCATGATTTGTAATTTTTTAATTTCCTTTTCATGCCAGGGATTCATAGGAATGAAAAAAACTGCACGGATTTAAGTCAGCCTAAACTATCTTCTGGCACAGTGGATATGTAAGACTGCCTGGCCCTTTATTCTTCACGAGACATAAATCATGTACCACTTTAGTCAGCCCTTAACCAAAGAAAGCAATTAATTGAGGGCTTTCCTTAGAGATAGTCTGACTCAGTGGGCTTTTAAAAAAAAAAATCATAGAGGGGGAATCTGGTCTTCCAGATTCAATCACAAAAAGAAAAAGAAAACTCATTTTCTTGAGTTCAATTCTTCAAGCAGGTGCTTCAGTTGTCTGAGGAATTTGTTTTTGATGTCCCTTTCTAACGTTTCCTGGGTGGTCGCCTTCCATTTCATCTCTTCTACGCATCATTTAAAATTTAATAACCAAATCCAGAACTTGTTAACCCCAACACCTTATTCCTATGCAAAAGGATTCCATTATGAATTCTTATGATTCATGAATGTCGTCCACGTGTTTACAATTCAATAGGTGGAATGTTCATCATGGAATATTTCCCTATCTTGCCATGAAAATCTCTACATATAGTCATTGGTTCTCACAGGAAATTAGAAAAAAAACCTGTATATTATGCATACACTATAGCATTCGACTATAATCCTAACTATGTCAAAGTGCAGAATAAATGGGCATGAGCACCATCTTTTTTATTTTTACAGCTGGAGCTGATTATATGCAATATCAATATGCTCCTTTTAACCGTAAGGAATAAGAAGTTGAACAAATATAAATAGATGCAGCTATGCAGTATGTTTTCTTCTGTCGCAAACTCTGTTAAATATTCTACACCCTTTGGGCTAATGTATTTATATTACTCTACTTTTAAACAAAAACGATTCTTCTTGTTGAAGTACCCCCATGAAGTAGGTATCCAGCACATTGCAACAAATTATTTCAAGCCCTTGCTTGGAATGACTCTCAACGCATTCCAGGAACCCCATAAACAAAGCCAACATATGCAGCATTAACTTTCCCTTTTATGCTGACAGCTTCCCCCGCCCCATTCGGCATAATGACCTTCCTGCACAGTGTGTGTTGCCATAAAAAGAAACAGAGCTTTGTAAAATTAGAGGAACTGTTTAATATCAAATCGTTTTATCTAAGGAAGACAGTGACTCCAGGGTAAACACTAAAGAAAAAGCAGAAGAATTAGAAATATTTGTTTTTGCTGCTGATTCTTTGACTTTACATTGTTCAAATAAACTTGCCCAGGATTTAAAAAGAAAAAGAAAACTAAATATCAGCTATAGCTCCGTAGACTTAAAAAAAGGTTAGCACAGAAAATGTTTGAAAGTTGGGCCGGAAATGCAGGACGCTCCTAATATTCTTTGTATTACAAAAACAAAAAGAGGAAAAAACAGTTGTATTACAAAAAAAGGGAGGGAAGGGAGCATTTCAGATCCTTTTGCCTGGTAACTATGAGAATTAAGACAAAGCCAGAGGAGCTTTGGAAATCAAAACAGAAAATGATCGAACCCAATTTATTACTAAACAGATGGCAAAAGTAATTGTGCCAAAAAAAGAGTACATTTTGCAGATATTAAAAGTTAGCTGGAAACATAATTGAGCTTTTCATTGTACTGTCACAAATGTATAATAAATAGGAAATCCTCTTAGCTTACTGACATTACTGAAAATAAAGCCTTCGATGCCTAGTTTATATGGTTTTGTCAACACTTACTAATGGCTGAATCTACACGTTCTGTAATCAAACCAGAAGCTTCCCATGAACAATATACAATGTAGGGTTCAGAATACGGATAGCCATATTCAATATAATACACTAGAATTCTAGCAGTATTTGGCCTTCAACATCTAACTTAATTCCACATTAAAAGATTCAGGTACTAATAAATTGGTACCTAATTAATCATACTAAGGAAGAACATTGGTGATAGTGTGCATCATGTGTGCTTGAGTAGGAAAAAGAGAATTCCCAAACATAAATGCAGACTCATCTGACCAATTTTTCCCCTAAGTTTATGATCATACTGGTTACGAACCATTCACACATTCTGATGATCATGGGAGCTATAATCTTTTTAATCTGGAGGACACATATTAGTTTAAGTAACCCAATAAATCATCATCAGATGATTCCTGATGGCCTTTTATTTTTGAATGCTTTTAAAGCGACTGCAAAATTAATGACCTATTTTAAATTTAGTAATACAGTTTTGGGTTCTAGCATACATGGGCACTAAACTACATCTTTGTAATTTCACTAGGATCAGTATACATACGAACAAGCATAGTGCTAAGAAAATTACCTCTGTGATACATTGCTCGTTGTTGGTATTCTGTAGTAAAATGTTCACTATCTATGTCAGCTAAGCTGGTAGGGACCATTTAAAATACTATTAAGTAAGTAGAAGATAGAAGAAAAGGAAGCATTTCCAAAAAAAAAGAATCTGAAATTATATGTTTAAAATAAAATATTTAAATAATATAAGAAATTTAACCAAAAAGAACCTGTATTTTAGGGTTTAATTTCTCATAAATATTACCAAAGTCTTCACATGAATAGTAGGTCAACAAATGGGGCACTTTTCACCCCACAATTAAATCTATTTGTATTAACATATTTAATGAACCAAAGCCCATTTAAGATCAATAGATGCTTCTTTGTTGGCAGTAAGAGATGTATTTCTTAGTCAGCATGTAATATATATTACATATCCTACTGAATTATATTTTATTTCTTTAATTTGTTTGCTGCTCATCTCGCTGCAAGGTGACTCTGGGTGGGTTACAACATCAGAATAAAACCATAAATATATATACAAGTGTATAAAATCACAATAAAATTATAAGAAAATACTAATTATAACTAAAAGATGGGGAGAAAAGGAGCAGAATGTTTGAGGGGGCGTGGGAGTTGCTATTAGTCAATCACCCACCTCCACTGTGAAATTCCCCCATTGGGGCCCAACGCCAACAGGCAGAGCCAGGTCTTCAGGCTCTTGTGGAAAGTCAGGAGGGTGAGAACCAATCTCACCTCAGAGCAAGATAGGGCTGAGGCCTTGGCAGAGAACGCTCTTCTCCTGGATCCCACCAACCGAAATCCCTTGACTAATGGGATCCACAGCATGCTTCCTCTGCCTATCCCATTGGGGTGAGACAGTTCCTCAAGTAACCCATGCCATGCAGGGCATTGTAGGTAATAAACAATGCCTTGAATTGATTTGTAAGCAAACTGGCAGCCAGTGCAGCTCATGGAACAGTGGTATAACATGGGCCACTCTAGGGACCCAAAGACTGCCCACACCACCGTACTCTGCATCAGTTGAAGCTTTTAAATGATCTTCAAGGGTAGCAATGCAGAGCACATTGCAGTAGTCCAAGAGTGAGATGACCCAGGCTTCAATGACTGGGGGAAGGGATTTATAATCAGAATTCTTACAAAATTCTAAGTTAAGGCAAGACACAGAAAAAAAAACTTATATTAATTTGTGACGTCAGAAAACTAACCAGGAATGGTGCCATCCAGCCCTTCTGTGTTTTCCTGATTGCATGCCAAGGTAGGACAAATAATTCATCGGCTTTTCCATTACCTGTTTCCTCAGTTAACAAGGCTGCCAGGCTTGAGAAAGGAAACAGCAGCAAATCCATTAAGCTTAAATGTAGAAAATCATACCATACTATACTGAAATAAGATAAATCTATAAGATGTTTTACAGAAGAATGTGGACAAATATGTAAAATGTCCGATTCTCCAAGCTATGTTTTTGTCTGATCACTGCCAAAGGGCCAAAGAAATCAGCTGGTGATCACTGCACTACAAAAACACTGATGCTCTTATCAGTTCACATTCTAGAATGGTTTCAGAAAGTGGTTTCCTCCCTTTTATACACATTTTAAATTACTATTCCTAGTTTACTGCATACAAATGCCAACATGTCACACAGAATGTGGCTGTTATGGCATGGCTCAGTGAATAGAAATAAAAGAGTTTATCAC
Source organism: Pseudoxyrhopus heterurus (assembly GCA_032468235.1). Taxonomy (NCBI): domain Eukaryota; kingdom Metazoa; phylum Chordata; class Lepidosauria; order Squamata; genus Pseudoxyrhopus; species Pseudoxyrhopus heterurus. The sequence goes on along the minus strand of JANHJO010007004.1, from coordinate 70,304 downwards.
AGATTAGGGCTACAAATATTTTCAAAACTGTATTTACTGTATTTTTATTTCTCTGCTGAAGTATTTTATTTATTTATATGATTTATATAGCTGCCTATCTTAACAAGTGGCAGTTACAAGGATTAAAACAGAGAAATCTTGCCACATACAACTCACAAGCATCCAAGGATAACCAATAACCCAATTTACTACTCTTTTTCTCATCCTCTCACTAGATATCATTTAATATTTAAGGTAATTCCTAGAAAGTTATTGTCCTGCTAAAAGTTTGAATATTTGTTTATGCAGTAACTTACTAATTGTAGTAAAGCATACTTTTGTCCACAATCTTTTTTATTATTGAATTTCTTTGCTGCATTTTCATTAGTTTTTTACTTAGCCCCCTTCCACTCAAATAATCAAGCATAGAGTAAGAGAAACAGGAAGGACAGTGTACAAATCTATTACTCATACTGCAATCTGTTGTGTTAATAATCTTTGCTAAATTAGGAGAGGGACTACATGCATATGATATCCTACGCTAATCAAGACCTAACAAAATTTTCTGCTTTTAAATTTTCTTTTGGAAATCTCTAGGTAGCCCAACATTTTTTCTATAAGCATTTATTGACAGATATAACTTGGAAGCGTAAATTGTAATCTATTACTTCAAGTATTTTGGTCCATCTTTGCCCAAGAGTAAGTACCACTTTTTCTAAATACTTTTTTTTGGGGATCATAAAAGATACAGGATGTAAGTATCACAAAAACAGCTTTTCGTGTAGTTGTATAAAAGATTTCACATGGATTCCCGTAAAATTTTGCAGTTCATTAAGTAAATATAAATACTGGTCCAAACTAAAAGAACTTATGTAAGGATCTGGAAGAACAGTGGAAATTTAGCTTCTCATCCATGCTCTAATCCATTCTTCTAATCCAAACAAAAACAAATATAAAGTCACACCTTAGGTTTGGATGGCGTTGATACTTACAGCACGATAAAGTTAAAATTAATGTGGATTTTAAAATGATTTTATTAAATGTGCCACATTGAGAATATGGAATAGATATAAACCCAAGTAGTGCCCCAAAACAGCTCTGTGGATCTCTGCATAAGGATTCCATAGGAGAGAAACAGGAAGCAAGGACAATTGGTTGATATATCTGGAATTATTGGAAAATCACCAAAGTGAATCTAAGATTACACCACGAGAGCAGCTAATAGCAGATGGATATAGTTGTCAATGGTTTTTCCATTTACAATTATCAGGAAAATTCAAAATAGACAAAAAGACTTATGATGTGGAGCATAATCAGAATTTGAAGTACAATTGTATACTGATAATGAGCATGTAATTGCAGAAAGGTACAAACATGTTGAAATTTGAAACAGTGGAAGAACAAGTTAAAGAGCGTATGATAAAGAGGACTAAGATTTTTGGTTATAATATACTGATCGATCAATGAGAAAATCTGTGGTTTAAAAAATTGCAGTGATATGATCTTGCAGAGATTTTTAATAAGATGTATAGTTGGCACATGATGCCATATAAACACAATGGATAAAAGCATTTAAAATTTATGTTGGAAATGTGAACACCATGAAGGGACATTTTATCATGCTTAGCGGACATGTTAGAAAACTTAAAAACAGGATTTGATACAGTGAATTTTTAAGATTAATATTCAGAATTTGTCCTTTTAGGTTTGATGATTAAAAGGTTAGAAAAAAAAATCCATGGAGAATTATTTCAATATACGATTATTGCAGTAAGATTACTACATGCCCTAATATGGAAAGATTTGGCACTAACCTCTATGGAGAAATGGTTGATGAAATTCACAGAACTTGTTGAAATAGACAAACTGACTTCTCTGATTACAGAAAGGATAATATCTACATCTATTGGTGATTGGAAACCCCTTATGGGGTTTAGCATAAAAATGAACCTATGATTTATGATTTTGATGATAAAACTGGTTGGATTACAGAAAGAAGAGTCATGATGTAAGTTTAGAGAGGAAGTTTAAAATATAATTATATTTATAACTGCTGTGACAAATATAGCAACCTACTTTTTATACGTTCATATGTTTCTTTTTCTCCTTTTTTCTCCTTCTATTTCCTTGTCTTATTTCACTTTCAGCTTTTCTGTTATTTCTATTTTTTCATTTTCTCTATTCTAATTTAGCTTGTTATTCTTATTATTGCTCTTAAAACTTTTAATAAAAGTTACACAGCTAGTTCTCAACATACGACTATAACGGAGGCTGCCCATTACGATTGTATGCCACAGCAGTCATGTGACCAATCTGATTTTGCAACTTTTTTGCTGTGATTGTAAAGCAAAAGTAACAGTTCTTAAATAAACTACTTGGTTTCACGACTCTCTTTGTTTAAGGAGAGAGTCAAAGACAATTGCAATTGGTATGAGACCTATTACAGCAAATGCAGAATTCCTCTTTTAGAACTAAGGTTCCCAGTTCATGTAAACATCAAATTTGAAAAAAAGAAGTGTCATATTCTCCCTAGCAAGGAGAATCAGAAATATCACTTGGTTTCATGATTCTCTCTTTGCCCCATAGTGGCATAAAATAAGTGAACTAAATCAAAAAAATACACTGAAAACAGCAAATTAATAATCTAGGCTGTATAATGACCTTCTATTAAATATCACAACATAAGGAATTCACTAGTACCATAAATATGTTAGATAAGATTACCTGGATTAGAATTTAAGATATAAAAGTTCAATGTGATAAGGGCTGCTAAAAGCTTAATGTGTAAGTAGTACTATATGAATAGTACTTATTAGTAAAATTAAAGAATATAAAGGCCAAAAACAGACCAGCAGAATTTTCCACAAACCCTGTAACAGAAATATCAAACAAATCAATCACCATCGGTGGCTTCTAACAATTTATCCACACTGAAAACCAATGAAACTTTTAAACATTCTAACATATACCTTAAAACATCTGCTCTGCAGGGCTAGTTACTTTCATTCCCCATACTTAATAAAAATAGGAAAATGTGTGGTACAAACAGAGACTTTGTGTATAATATTCCATGATCTCAGATGACAAAACGTAGCACAAGCTTCATCTCTTGCTAATTAAACGAATCAATTAAGGGACTATTGTTGCAACTGTGTAACTGCTGTTCTATAGTGCCAATAACAACCCCACAGGGAGGTCTTTTACTACATTAAAATGCTGTCCTCCACAACTCCATCTGATATTATTAGAAACAGTTATTTGCGTCTTGCTGTCATATTAGTAGCAGCAGCAAATTATGGAAATATGCAGGCCAGAATGGTCCCAGTATGAGTTCAGGTTTGGTTTCCAGCCTCCAAGGGAACAAATGCTGAAAATTCCAAAGTTCCCCAAAGTTCATTAATGGAACTGATAAATTTACCAGCACAGCAGCTATTTACATGCTAGGTAAGGGTCACACATTTGCATATTTTCCTGCTAAGTTGATACAATTCAACTAGATAAATTATCATATTAAGTTTGCCCTCCTGAGTTAAACTGATGGAGTTCAAAATTGTTTCCAATGGTTGTCATTAATCGCTGTTACATCTGAAATGCTTCCTTTGAAATCTAATTGTGATGTGGTGTCAAGGGTTATATTAATAGCGTTCAAGATGTTAAAATATTGTAAAAACCTGCTTATTTTACTTGTATCATTGAAGCGCTTTAGAGTAATGAGAAATAATATCTCATCTTTTTATTTTTTAAAAAACTTGTCAATAAAATAAAATTTAATTTAAAATATGAGGTTGAAATTACGTTTAGCCTTCTCATTTGATTTTGTATCCCTGAGATTCATAGTAGAACCGTATAAAAATAAAAGGGAATCCACCAGTTAATTCCAAATACGCCATTTATTTCACCATCCCCAACAACAGAAGCTGAAATTCAAATATACTCTTAAACATAATATTACATATATATTATGTAATAATATACATAAGAGAATCATGTATATCTTCAATATGCACACAACCAGCCAATCTGTCTTATTATTTATATGGCATACAAGTAAATGTGACAAAGCCTGATTATCACTTCTAGATTAACTGGATGCAGACTACAGGAGCAAAAAGCAACCAGTCATTTCCCTGTTTTCTTCCTGAAATTCTTCCAAACAGTTTATTCCCAGCCTGTTTTCAGAGGCGCCCTATAAAAAGCCTTCTACCTCATTTGAAGAGAACAGCAGAGAAAAAGTAGCAAATGAAAACATCAGGAATTCACAGCTAAAGGTTGGGGCTCCCTAGCTGAAACCAGAATTTTGAGTATTGCTAAGCTGATGAATTCATTTTCCATCTGCTTCTGGTTCCTGGCAAAAACATAACAGTTCTATGAACAAGCAACTATCTCATATTCTTTAAATTATTATACATGTTACAGGCTGTTGTTTTGAAACATATTAGCTAAATTCCTTAAATTTATCTGCTATTTTAATAATGTTTAACATTTGATATATATGTGCCCATGGCTGAGCCAGTGATTTGCAGGTACATGTTATTGCCAATGATGATATAGTTATTGGTAGATAGAAAGATATAAGTGTGTTTGGCAGAAAGTGCTGTTTTGTCAGAAGTAGTGGCTTTAGGTCTATGTTTGTGGGGTATGCTGGGATTTAGTGCTTTCATAATGGATAAAATATTAGGGAGATTACAAGTTTTCTTAGGAGGTCTGTGATGTATCTTATGTAAGTGGCATAAGTTTTGAGCACAGTCCATGAAAACCGATATTCCAATTGTTACAATGATTAAGACAAAGAAAAAGCCCAGTTCAGGAGTTTCTGAGAAAGAATATAAGGTCATCTTAGTCTAGCCTTAAGACTAGCACTGATGATGTTACCTAGTTTGGATAATGAAACGTGTGCAAGGAAACAACCAAGTCACAGAGCATCAGGGACCCCCCATTTCAACCTTGAGCTACAAATATTCTCCTTTATTGGCACCATCATCTTTGGCTGCAGTCAGTGCAATAGGAAAATTGTAGAGGATTCTTCATTCTCAGAACTTTAGAAATGATGTCATAGTTTTTAATTTAATTTAGAATTATGTCTGTTTAAATGTGAGCCAGTTCTTTAGTTGATTGCATGGGTATCCACTCAGGGGTGGGTTTCAAAAATTTCAGCAACCGGTTCTCTGCCGATTGCTGGGTAGGCGTGGCCATAGTGGGCATTGCCTAGTCGGCCTCTTGCACTATGACCGGGGGGGGCATTTTTGCCCTCCCTGCGCTCCGGTGGCTTTCCTTGAGCCTCCAGGAGGGCGAAAACAGCCTCCTCCAGCCTCCAGAGGCCCTCCAGAGGCCAGAAACAGGCCTGTTTCCGGTCTTCCGGAGCCTCTGGGAGGCCCATTTTTCACCCTCCCCGAGCCTCTGTGTGGGCCCTATACTTATTTACCTGGCATCCAAAACAGGCCACATGGGGACTCCTGGGAGGGGTGGGGCAGGTGGGCGAGGCCAGCCGGGTATGGGATTTACTGGTTCACCAATCTGCACGGAATCTTAGCTGGAGGATTGCCTGAACCCATGTGAACCCGTAGCAGCCCACCCCAGTATCCACTCCACCCAGTGCTTCTTGTTGTACATACCGGAGGAGGAGGCGGAGGAGGAGGAGGAGGAGGAGGAGGAGGAGGAGGAGGAGGAGCTTATTATGCAGGA
>JANHJO010007004.1:0-14595 GCA_032468235.1 Pseudoxyrhopus heterurus | reverse complement strand
CATAAGTGTGAAAAACGGTCATAAGTCACTTTTTTCAGTGCTGTTGTAACGTTAAATGATCATTAAACAAATTTTGTAAGTTGAGAACTACCTGTAAATATATTAAAATGTTTCATTCCTAACAAGATTTTATATTATACACAAGATAATTTTTAGGCTACAACTCTGAACCCAAATACATTTCCTAAAACAAGAATTCTGCAAGTAATAAACAGATAGGGATTTTGTCATTCATATTAACATCAAGAACTAATAAGTTCAGTTAGTGGGCGGAGATATCAGAAAGTGATATGAATATACAACTGTGGAGTTCTGTATGTGCTATCTAAATGTGTAAAGATAGCTGTGTTTTATATTGTGCTCCATTATATTGTAGCTTTTGTAACCATTGGCCAATACTACATCTTTTTCAGATGAGGGCCTGGGCAGCTAGAAAGAAATGGCCAAATTAAAACTCTATATTACCGATGATTTTGATGAAAAATTAGCTATGTACAATTAGCAAATAAGAACTACCAAATACAAGCACATCGTTAAAAAAAAGCACAATTTCATATACTTTCAAGATTTTTCAGCAGCTGGATCTTTTTTTTTTTAAGAAGGAAACATGTGCTAAAGCTCTCAAGTTACTAGACTTCTCTTTCTTGGAAGTAAAGGTCACATAAGCAGGGGGAAAGTAGGAGGGAAAGCTTTCTACATTTCTTTCTTTTAATGCACTGATTTATCGGAGTTCAGCAATGGGGGTTAGGAAGAAAGATGTCAAAACCTTGAAATCCAGCAGTGTTGGAATTACACAGTTATCTCTAATGGAAAAAAAGGAAAGTTAAAAGCAGACAACTTATTTTGGGAGATGAAAAAAAAATGAAATAGCTCCACTGGAATTCTGTTTCTAAATATTATCACATCAAATCTTTACCTACTGGTATTCAAATAATAATAACTGTCCATAAAAAGAATCAGGAGCAAGAAGAAAATGTGTCCTTTTATCATTTTTAATAACACTAGCATTATAGGCAAGAGTGAAATTATGTAGTTTTAATTAAGTACCTGCAGATATTGCTACTGCTTCCATGTGTACTTAGATGCAAAAAGTAAACCATGCATTTTGCTATGTTACCTCTGCATTCTGTAACAATTTTATTAAAAAGGACGTCTCCCCAAACTTATAATTTTCATCCATGGTAGTAGCAATCTAGAACCAAATCTTTTCCAAGACAAACTGAGATTTTCCTCACAGCAATCTGACAGCTTCAATTTCAGAAAGGAATGATGTTTTAAGAAAAAAATGGCCCAATGAAAATAGCAATTGCAGGAAGACTTTATACAATGCTAACAAGATATAAAGACTCCATCCAGCTCAAACTAGATGAATGAGGAATATCACCTTTAGGACTCCTAGCCAAAATTCAGAGATGCTAGTATGCAGTGTATTTTTTTGTCCGATTTGAACCTTCCTCTCAAATATCTAAGCTCTAATTCAATTACTATGTAAAGACATAATAATATATTTCTTTAGTAAGAAAATCTTGCATTCCATTTCTTGTTCTGAGTTTATAATATTGAAATGGAAAATAGTAAACCTCATTAAATAAACTAAATTAAAAGGACTGTAAACTATTCTTCATCTTATACTTTAATTAAAAATATTGTTGTGAAATATTTGCAAAATTGATCTAGCAGGATTCTCTTGATATCAAAATACCATCTTATTCACCATTAGATCAATTCAAACATTATGTTACGTTATCACTGGAAAGTTATTAGTTTGGTTGTTTTTCGCATGCTTTGATACTATGAAGTAATTATATGAAAAATTTGTTGGAAACTGAGATTTATATTTTGTATTAATTAATAGAAAATGACAATTTTTTTAATCATTTGTCACTTCAATGCAAATGTTGTTTGCCTCATATGGATCAACAGCAGTATTTACAACACCTACTAATATCTCAGCCTGGCTTGCAACATTTTCAGTCTTAGAAATACCTAATCTGCTACAGGCAATTAATAAATCCTATAGAAACTTCCTCCCCATTATGCTTGATAAAATATTGTTGGTGATGAAACAATTTGATACTCAAATTTTAATAGCTGAGTGGAAAAAGAATTAGATTTGAATTTTTGTAGACAATGAGAAGATATGTTTATCAATAAAAAACCTTAATAGATTTTAAATAATGCTTTATTTGACAAAAATTAATATTTCAAGCTTATTAGACTAAATTGTCCTTATACAGAAAATATCTGAATAACTAATTGTGTTACTGCAGATGCAATGAAATTAATGCTTCATTTAAACATGTTTGTATTCTGCTACCAAATTGTTCCATTTTGGAAGGAAGGAAGCCATTGACCAGAATGATAATAAATATCATATAGTATTTATAAAGCATTAGAACTAATATACATAGGTAGCATATAACATAACTTTATAAAGTCAGTTTAAACTCTGTTAAAACAGATCTAAATTAAAAGATTTAAGACAGTTAAATAAATCATGATACCTAGAAAAATTCTATTTGTAATTTACCTCTTATAACATAATTATCCAAGGCTTCTTCCATTCTCTGCAAAGCTTCATTTCTGTTGGATCCATAGGTGATCAGCTAGAACACACATTAAAAAAAATGAACTCTATAACAACCAAAATCTTTTTGTCTCAAAATGCTGGCTATTTCACAATTCCTTTTTAATATTATTAAGTTTCAATACATACTTTAACTCCTCAACCTTTATGATTTCTGTTAAGTCACAATTTTGTCTAGTATTTTTACCAAATGAAGGTATAACAACATACAACCCTCACTGCATACTGTGTCCATAAATCTTATTCCAGATTAGGAATCTGATATCCAAAACTCAAGTTATATACATATTTCTAGTTTTTTTTTCTCTCAGCACTGGCAGGGTGCAGTTCAAGCAGACTCCTACATCGCATTCTACATCTGGTGATTTTATGAGACCATTTATTAACTTCTGACAAACTGGCATCTATAGAATCAATAGTTACATGATTTCTGACCACTCATATGATAAAACAGTAAAGAACAATCCCAACTTTTTTGAGGACTACAGTTTGTAGTTGGACAGGAAAAGACAAAATGGACTGGCAGTCATACTGATGTTGTTAGGTTGAGACTACAGGAAAAGGGTTTTTTTTTAATTGTATGTGCTTAAAATAAAATTAGGGTACACTCAATGATCCCATCCTATCAATAAACACTGGGAATATCATATCAACAATTAAAAGATTTTTTTTACTTTTTTTAAATGTGGCTGAACCTTTTTTGAAAAGGGACACAACATATATCATATTTTTTGCTCCATAAGAAGCACTTTTCCTCCCAAAAGTGGGTGGAATTATCTGTGCATCTTATGGAGCAAATATTGCAGCTGGGCCATGGCGGCAGGGTCCTTTTACAGTGCTGAACCCCGCTGGAGTGCATGAGTCAATAGGCAGAGCTGGCACATGAGAGGACACCTATCTGCCTCCTGCCCTCACTACACTGCTGCTTCATATTCAGCGTTCCATATGCACAGTGAGATGGCGCTCCAGATTCATACTTTTTTTCTTCGTTTCCTCCTTGAAACCAAGGTGCATTTTATTGGTCTGGTGTGTCTTATGGAGCAAAAAATACAGTAGGTGTTTCTGTGCTAATGCTAAAAGACCAAGCTGGCAGGGTGGGGAATGGGGAGTTAGAGAACTGAGCCACAGAATAGAACACAGATTTGTTAGGCATAAGAGAAATCTGGTAAAGCAGAGAGATTCATTGAAACACAGACAATCCTGGATAGAGCTCAATAAAAAGTAAAAGAGCACTGTGGAATTTCTTCTCTTTTATATCAAAGATGATATAAAATCTAAATACTAGAAAACACTAGAAAATCTAATTCGTTGACAAAATCAATATGGGAAGCAATATCTGGCCACAATTTTAAATTAGTGATCATGCCTGATCAAAATATTGACACAGATTCTAAAAGAGTAAAAGTGTTTTCAGAGGCTTGCAAAAGAATAAATCTTTGTATTTATCTGGATCTTCATTTATCCTCAGACGGGATATATTCACACTTGGGGCACAAATTATACAAAGCATATATCAAAATGTGTACCGACCTTTTCAGGACGTGAATTGGAACAATTAAACCAAATTGCAGTAATAGGTGGTAGTGTAGGATACCTTGAGGAACATGTTTAATGCCTCTTCCCTTAATATAAATTTTGGGGAAATAGCATAACAAAACAGATGAAGGCAAATCAGCATGGATTTTGCTAAGGTAAATCTTGCCTTGTCACCTTTTATGTTCTTCTTTGAGAGGGTCAACAGGTGTGTGAATGTAAGTGAGCTGTCCATACAGTATCCTGGATTTTCAAAAGGCCTTTCACAAAGTTTCTCAGGAAGGGTTCTTTAGAGAACTTACAATCAGTAGCATACAACAAGAATCTATTCTAGTTAGTGTGTATGAAATAATTAGAAACCAAAGAATAGAGATAAGTAATCAATATTTTCAATGCAGGCAAGGACTTTAAAGACCTACACTGGAACCAATAATTTTTTAAGTTATTCATACATGATATTGACTTAAGAGTGACCAGCAAGCTGGCCAGACTGGAAGTAATACCAAATAATTAAGATATGAAACAAAAAGTGATTATGACAATATACCAAAGGCTCTTTCTAAGCTAGGCTAATGTTGAACCAAGAGAACATGCACTTAAATAAGTATAAATGGATGCACACTGAGGCAAGACAATTTCACATTTATTCTAATGATCTGTGTCACTAATTAGGAAAATGTCATTTGAACTATAGTGGCTAACTCCACTCAGACACATTCACTCAGTTTTCAGTAGTCGTCCAAAAGCCAGATTTGATGCTATAAGATTATTAGGAAAGGGATTGAAATGAAACTGCCTACAATGTGATGACTTTCTATGAAATTACGATATGTCTGCACTCGGAATACCATGTGCAGTTCTGCTTGCCACATCTGAAAAATGATATAATACAGTGCTATAATACATATAATGAAAAAAGTGCAGAAAAGAGTAGCCAAAATAATTAGAAAATTCTAATCCTGTGAGAAACGGCTAGAAAAGCTGACACCACTTAGCTTAGGAAAAGAACAAGTAAAGGGAAGCATTTGAAGCATATAAAATCATGCAAGGAATTGAAAGCGGACAGAGAACTTTTCTTCCTCTCTCACAATATAAGAACCAAGAATGATTCAATTAAACTAGCGGGAAAGAGATATTGAACTTTATTATACAGTACATAATAACCTGGGTTTTATTCTGGGTAGTTACTTTGTGCTGTGTTAGCCATCTAGAGCCCCTTTGGCGAGATGGGCAGCCATATCAATTGAATTAATAACAAACAAACCTGTGGAATTCATTACAAAAGTCTTGTGATAGCCTATAATTTGAATGGCTTTAAAAAGAGTTAAGATACATTCAGGGACATCAGATATATCAAGGATTTTTACTACTGAAGGTGCAATATTACTCCTGGCCTGGGGTAATTTGCCTCCAAATATTAATTGTAGAGGGGAAATAGTGAGAAGAGGTACGCCCTCTACCTCTTGTCTGAGACCAACTCTACAGTCACCTAATTTGGCTGCTGTGGGGAAAAACTTGTTGGACTACAATGGGCCTTGGCCTGATATAGCAGGTTTCTTTTCTTTGTAGCACAGTAGTCCTCTCAACCAGTTTAACTGTGAAAAAAAATAGAATCTTTTCCTTCTGTTTCAAATTAGCTACAGCTTGTTGTGATAACCAAACCTTGTCCAATTAATTAATTTTGAAACATCCAATTTCAGACATAGTTAAAGGAACAGACTTAATACGCCAATGCTAATAAGAAATTGAGGTTTGTATCCAGCAAAACATTAAACTACAGTCATTAACAAAAACAAGACAAATTTTAATCCTTTTAAGATATACCATGAGGTTTGTGAGAGTCGACAAGTATTACGGTAGTAATTCATTCTACTATAGTTTAAGCATCTTCAGGTTAAACAGATAAGCCCAGGATGCCACAACTCAAGATAATTAATCAGAATAAGAATTAATTTTTTGCACCTTTCAATTAAGAATGGAAAACTCTAACTAGTGCTCTTACAAAGTAGTAATCTTCAATTATTATTACAAAACAAATCAGGTTATGAAAACAATCATGATTCAATATTATTACTTTTCAGAACCTTGTTATTATAATGACCCAATTTAAATAAATAGGAATTAATAGTTTATTAGAAATGTTCAGGTTTAATTGTGTCTTGGTCAAAGACAAAGAAAAGGGGATAGTAAAGACTTGTTTATACTTTATTTACACTTTAAATAAAACTATTTCTTAAATAATGACATCCATGAAACAATGTTATATCATGACATAATATTCTACTGAAATAATATCCTGCTACCATACAGAATAAAACAAAAGTACATTTCAAGAGGTAACCACCATGAAATAATTATATACTTTCAATGGATCATTATAGCAAAGATTTTATCAAAAGAAGGAATCTCTTTAGGCTTCTTATGAGGAAATTATACTTTTCAATATACATACATTTTTAAAAATAACATATGTATTTCAATGGATAAAAAATTAACTTACTTTTGAAATCATGGGATCATAATAAATACTGATTTCACTACCTTGCTGTATGCCACTGTCAACACGAACCTAGAACAAATTGGGATAAATTAGTTTTATAATAGGACGAGGTTGGGGTTAGTTATTATTGATAGTAGTAAGCGTGACCATTACTCTTTTCTTTGAATGTTGCATTTATTGCAATGGACCATAAGACAAAGTTTCCACAAACCCTCTCTCTATATTTTGATATTTAAGTCTTAAATCCTCCACTTGGGAATTCACCACTGTCATAAAACAGGTTTGTAGTTATTGATTTTACCAACATCTTGCACAAAAAGTAGCTGTGTTCTGTAATCATATCGTGTATATCTTACTACACCCAGGATTTTAGTACTCCAGAAGAATACTCAGGCATACCAAAAAGAAACTTTAGAACTGATAAGCTAGTTTCTATTAATTCTTGTTTTCTAACTTTCATAAATGCAACCATTTCCTTTTCTGTTTCATTCTCATCTGAAACCTGTATTTCTCTCAAATATGCAATTCTAGTGATGTTCAGAGAGTTTTTTGCAAAGTTATGTTCTGCAAGGTTACAGTTTTAAACAGGTTTTCATAGACTGGGTGGGAAAGATAAATACATCGACATATGAAGGCATTTGTGTACACACACGCACATACATGCAAGACTCTGGTAACTACTGAACTGTTTGAAGAATCTGGTAACTGTTAATTAACCAACAAAACTTAGTGTTATTAATTAATGTAATTTTAATCTCCAATTTACTTTTTACCAGGCTGCACAGTAAAAATAAATATTAGTTATTAAATAACTAATTCCAGAATAAGTCCTTGCTGTTTTTGAAATTTGTAAAGACTTTTCTTTTTAAAAAATAAGATAATTTAATAGTTTCTGATAATTTTGAGAAGAAAAACTAAACCTTATGAGGTGAAAGAGATGTAACACAAAATATTGCATTCGGATTTGGAGGGCTGAGGGAAAGAAGAAGCTTATAAACTCCCTTCAATCTTCACCTGGGGAAAAGAATTTTTTGTAATAAAACAGCAGTTCATCTGTCTGCAACAAGGCAGAAAGAGGTCAACCCAACGGCTGTTAGGCTTTTAGATTTTAATTTAGGCAATTATCAAGGGACCAGATGTAGAACCTCTTGTCTACAATATCCACATGAGGTCACACTGATGACTTTATTATCCAAATGACATGTCCTAATAGGCTTTACTCTATGAAAACTGCATCACATTCTTTCATGATGAAAAAAAAAAGATGAATTGTGCTTTATAATTACACATTTACTAATGCAGGCTTCTTAATTCAAACAGCAACTGTCAAGCACCTTCTTTAGAAAACAAACAAGATGCCTCAGAAATGCCCAGTCATCAAAACAATGGTTTTAGCTATTCTCATTCCACAGGAGAAGAGAAAATATGCAAGCACAACTATTGAGGTTCAAAAGAAAACTAACTTTCAAAATTCTGCATCTCTTTCACCACAAAATATATACTTAAAAATTAGAATTTTAGGAACAAAACAAGGAAGGGAACAAAATAATTTTCCAATATAAACATAAATCTCTTCAAAAATTCTAAGCTGAAGAATTAAAAGGAAGCCAGAGTAACCCAAAAAAAAGGGGAATATATTTCCTCATGAAACAAGATTTGTTATGCAACGAAGTGGCAGCAATCATTTGAATTAGTTAAGCCTTTGACGTTCCAAACATGCACTATTATTTGCAAGCTAACATAGCAGGGTTGTGACGATTAAAAAATTGCAAATATTAAATTGCAAGGTAAATGAAAACGTATGAAATTTGTAAATGGAAAAAGGTTGGTCATGTTGTCTGAATATCTATGGCAAGGGTGTCAAACTCACGGCCTGCAGGCCAGATGCGTCAAGCACTGGCCACGCTACCCCCGGTTTAGGGAAGGGGAAAAAAGTTGTGATACATCAGGTGACGACAATGTGACGGCACGAGTTTGACACCCCTGGTCTATGGAGAGTCTTAATCATCCAGATCATTGACGCTTCTTGGATGAGAAGCAAAATGTTTTCAAAGAAAAAAGCCAAAGAAGTCCAATTGCCTTTTGGAAAAAGCACTTTTAATGCCATTGAGTACATTACATTCTATTTAAGATTCCATATGGATCATTTGGATACTGTAACTTATTTACTGCAACGGATAGTAAAACAGTGCTGATACATGGGTAAAAGAGGATTTTTATTTGCTGAATAGTTCTATTTTTGCAAAAACCTTAGTGAACTTTATGGTGCAGTCTTCTTCTTAAAGACTTCCTATGTTAATCTCTACATCTTAAAAATAGGAAGTTGATAATGTTATTAATGTTTCCTGAGACTAGTGGTTCTTTTACTTGGCTGCAGAACACATGGAAATAAACCAACAAAGAGAATCAAAATTTAAAATTTAAAAGAAAAGTTATAATCAATTTTCAATGTGATGGTATATAATTGTGAGTGAATGTATTTTAATCCTAATTTCCAGTAAAATAGTAAAACACAGATAAAACTTGGCACCAGTAATTTTATAATATTCTACATAAATTTTTATTCTTGTAATTTCCTTCAGTTAGTACATTTGCTTTTTCAAATACAATACTATTTATGCAAGTACACTCTAATACGTTATAAATAATACTAGGCTATTTAAAATGAAGTTTAACAGTCAACAGTTATTAACCTCAAGATTTTCAAATCTCTGTCCATCCATAACACCAGAAAAACGTATTTTTTAGTTAATTCTATTTAGGATCAAACAACTTCTGAGACATTTTAAAGGCACATATCATGTATAAATACATATCAGAGGTGGAAAAAATGCAGGGTTATAAGTAAACCATTAAAAAGTGAAAGCTATTTTTGAATTTCAGTAGGTTTGACTACCAATTATTTTTGCTGTATTTACAATACAGCTTTTAGGATTCCTAACATATAACATCTTAAGTTATGAAGGCAGAGAAAGCCTGTTTACTTTATTAGAATAATAAAAGAAAGAATGTTTCCTATCAATATAAAAGTCAGCACTACTGAAAAATGAAATGAAATGAAAAATCTAGTCACCTTCTTTTCCTGAAGGCCAGGTATAAATCTATGTAATAGAATTGCCACAGGATCACAACACCGAGGTTAAGAGCAAGTTCTCCATTCCATGCACAAGCATTAACCCCAAGAGCTTCTCAACCTGACCAATATCTAGATATGTGGATTTCAATTCTCAAAATTCCCAACAATGATCATGATAGCTGGAGAATTTGGAGAGCTGAATTAGCTTTGATGGCATTGTGACTGTCTCTGAAGGCTTTCAATTGGGAGACTACTAGGCTTCCTTGTGCATTTGGTTGTCCACTTTGAGAAGAGCTTGCAGGACGACTAAATGGGCCAGTGATCTAAACCAGGGGTCTCCAACCTTGGCAATTTTAAGACTTGTGGACTTCAACTCCTAGGATTCTGGGGGTTGAAGTCCACAAGTCTTAAAGTTGCCAAGGTTTGAGATCCCTATCTAAACCAGCAGGGCATTGCTTATTTTCTTAAATGTGCATAGCTGGTAATTGCCTATAATGAGGAACACTGCTTTAAGTATTTGTTGCCAAGGGTCTTAAAAAATGAGTGCATATAAACAAGGGTATGTCTTGTTACTTCATTTGTGGCAAGTATGAGCCCATATGTAAACTCTATTACCCTTATATTAAACAAAAAATATATCATTTCATGACCATTGCAAGTCTGGAGTTTTAATCACCGAACGCAACTGTACTTCTGCACTATTTTTATTTACTTAATGTTTATTTATATCCTGCCATTATTATTTTTATAAATGACTGAAGGTAGCAAACATACCTAATATTCCTTCCTCCTCCTATTTTCCCCCAAAACACCCTGCGAGTGGGTTGGGCTGAGACAGGGTGACTGGCTTTCTTGCCTAAGGCAGGATTAGAACTCACAGTTTCTTGGTTTTTAGCCTGGTACTTTAATCACTAGACCTCTCTGACTATATCTTTCTCTTTTGTCAAATAATTCTCTTTTGGTCAATTTTGGAAATAGAAGAAACGATTAATCTTTATAAGGGAAATGCAAAGGAATGTTTTACTGTGCTATTTCCATAAATTTATAGGACACATAAAACTGGCAGAATATTCTCTTAATTTCAAATGTGCCCTGCTGCTTATAAAAAGAAAAACAAAATAAACCAACACAATTTGCAATAAAAAAAGTGCTATTTTAACACAGTGGTGAGAGCGCACCAAAAGGGAAAGGCCCAGGCACTTCATATGAAATCCTCAAAAATCATTACTCTTAGGCGTCCAACGTAATTAAAATTTCTTCCCTCAGTATCATGATGGAGCATGTGAATCTATCAGGCATCTCCCACCCTTCATTTTCAATTCACCTCTCCCCTAAGCACAGCTCCCAACCCACCATGTCTACCTGACAAGTGACAGCCCAATCTGATTAAATGCTTGCAAAGGAGGGGACTTGCAGGCCTCCATGACAGGCCAAAAGTGATCACCATGGAGATACATAATTACAGCTGTCAACGCATCTACTGTCCTGCTGGCATCAATTTGATTGCTCCCAGCAATAATGATAGACAAAGCTTAGCATGCACTCTCTTGCACCCAATCACTTTATCTATTTTGTGATCCATTTAGCTGACATGCAACATTCGCACAAGCAAATAACAGCAGTAAGCAGAACATTTAAGGTATTTTAATTGTTTTTTTCTTTCTCTGGATGGCTCATAAGTGCAAATGTTATTACATAAAACTCCTGCTGCAGCATTAATTGAAGAAAGATTTGGTGGGACAAAGACCATAGGAGGTAGAGTTTGTCCATTATCACTTGTATTTTCAACATGTCTCATGTTCGGAATATTGCAAATTGCAAAAACTTGCAAGGGCAAAATATTTGACATCCTGTTAGCTATTACACCGTGGTGAAAAACCTCAATCCACCCCCAGGGTAATTACTGAAAATTCTTCCTTAGTTCATTTGGTTTTCATTAACCATGATTAAGACACATTCTGTAATTGTGTGTGTGTGTGTGTGTGTGTGTGTTTAAATCTTCCATTTAATATCATATATTACTAAATCATTATATGTTGTATTTCTGCTTTTAAACACAGCTTGGATTCTTAAAGCCCCACCCCCCAAAGGGTCAAATTTCTATAGGGATCATACAGGCAAAAACAATTTTAGAAATCAAATAAATCCTATACTCAGTTTCGCCAAATTTAAAATTCAGGAGTATATCGTTTTCCCATTTCCCCCATGTAACTAATAACGGTAAATAATCATGTTTATAGTAGTATCCCCTTTCACAAAGCCAACACCATTCCATGCTTAAGCACCCAATATTTTGGCTATCTTGAAGAACAGAAATGCACTTGCCTTTTGTGTAACAACCAATTAAATAAGAATTCCAAAAAAAAAAACTTTGTACAGTATAATAAAGTACTTTTCACTATGTATAGAAAATTGCCTTTCATCTTTTAAAAAACTTCAAATCTAAAGAAATAGTATTCCATTATAAAAGCCAGAATTATGTCATGGCTAGTCCAACACTTTAAAGAATGACTATGTAGAATGGTTGAGTTTATTTAGATGTACATCCCAGGATATATGGCGTTTGGGAGCTTGTTTGTTTGTTTCTGTTTGTTTGGTACAGTACAATTCATTTCTAATTACGACTAATTAATATAATTAACTACATTCCTCCTTGGTTTATAGAAATAGTTTAGGACAACTAGCCTTAAGAAGTCCTGAACTTTTCTAAATCTGCAAAACACAATGAAATCATATGCTTTGAAAATAAGAAATAATAAAACATCAGAATTACTTACATTTGGGACATGCAGGGGCTCTTCGTATTGAGACAATCTGCCAACAGAGGGCAGACCAAAAGATTTGTAAGGGTCCTAAAATGAAATTCAAAACACAGAGTGGTATTAACTTTGTAAGACAAAGCACAGGAAGCAAGGTTAAGCCACTGGGAAACTAAGCATTTCCTCCACTTTAAATATGGACCAACTATATTTTGTTCTCAAAATGACTTATTTTAGTAGGGTTATGAAACTGCTTCTTCCATTCAAGTCATGGAAGATTTGTTAAAGCTAAAAACTTCCTGCTGTGCCTTTATTAAAGCAAGGGCAACCTTTCTAAAAGAAAGCACAATACTAAGGGGCAAGCTAAGAGCACACGTTCACCACATCCACACACGCGCACGCACACGCGCATACACACACACACACACACACACAGAGTAATACTCCGCAGACAAGTACTTCTGAACTGTATGCAAGTTTTCAGGATCATACCCTATATAAATTAATAACACAGTTATATTTAAGGCATGCATCCCAGTATAAATGCAATTTGTACTGTTTGATCCAAACATGTGGATAAAATTTCCACATTATTGTATGTATTATTGCATTCAAATTCTCAATAAGTTATATTTGAAGAACACTCAGAAGAAAAAAGTAAACAGGAGAAAAAAAAACCATAAAATAACATGTGTTATTCAATATAAAGAGAACTGAATAAATTATTCTAACAGTGACTTTAAAATAGAAAACAACTTCAACTTTTGCTTTCAAATCCCAGTGGCACAGTTTATAAAAGTTAACTTGATCAATTCCAAATAAAAAGGGATGTTCTAAAAATACTATTACTGATTATATTTAGCCAAATAGCCTATTATAGATATATAGTCTATAATATCTACTGTAAATGTACAGCAACCACATTTTCTTTTCAGACCATTTTTAAGGGCTCAGTATGTTGCCTTTGCTTTCATAAACAAGCAAAGTTATACAAAATGTTGAAATACCATTATAATCTTTTCCCCAATATATTATTCTCTAGATCATAGAGAATTTTATAAAATGAATGAAAAAGAAAAACTTCATTCATGCAGATGGAATAGAACAAGATAAAAAGAAATCGTAGCTTCTTCCCAATATCTACAATTTCTTCTACAGAAATTCTCTTTCCAGCTATTAAGAGTTATTTTTTACCTCCGCATATACTCGACATTCAACTGCCCAGCCATTGATGGGGATATCAGCCTGCTTGTGCCTGAGAGGGTATCCCTTAGCAACACGGATCATTTCTTGGACCAGATCCAAACCGGTAATGCATTCTGTGATGGGATGTTCAACCTGCAAGGTTAAGAACTGTCAGTCAGTCAGTCAGTAACAACACAACTAAACTTTCTACTATCTCAACCTGATAACAAAAATTGGGTGGGGAGTGGAAATATTAATTTACAATATGGAATATGGATGGCTCTCTTTGTCACACAAGACATACAGAAACTATATGTCTATTATTTATTGCAGAAAATAGATATACAACAAAATCAAGCAAAAAATAATTGCAGATAATGGCTAAAATAGACTAGATAGATGGATGGCCAGATAAGAATACATTTGTTTTGGGGAAGTGACTTTTAAAAAGAGAACAACTTCTAATCTAGAAATACAAAAGCATTTTGACTGAATCTCAAAAAGCTGGCTGATAATCAACCCGTTCTGCTACACTTAACATGGCATGTACAGGAGCAGCCTACAATCTTCCATAGAGTCAGACTAGCTAAGTCTTACCCACACGCCTGCTTTCACTAACCTGTCCTGACAAGCAACGAGATTAGCGTAATCTTACATCAATGCAGTGTAGCAGAAATGAGCAGATGGATACTTCAGGGTTGTTGTTTTTTCCCCATACAGACTTATCTCTGTAGTGCTTAGCATGCATAATAGCAGAGCTGGACCAGTAGAATCACTGCATGCTCTCAACAAATAGCTGCTAACAACTCAGGATGATGCTGTCATGGGAATACCCTCACTCCCAGTTAAACCAAAAAGGAGAGGTGATGCAAGAGTTGCTCTGACTAGTAAGACAGATTTATATAATGTGTATTTAACTTTGCAAATGTTTAAATAATGATAAAATAAGTACATT
>JANHJO010007003.1:0-11699 GCA_032468235.1 Pseudoxyrhopus heterurus | reverse complement strand
CCTCCCAGCAATTTGCCTCCTTGCAGCAAACAGCCTGTTTCAGCTTCAGCACAGCCTGATTAGCACGAGCAGCTGATTGGCAGTTGGATTGGCCTCCCGATGATAAGCTGTTTCAGGCTGCAGGGATTGCCATTGCCTATTGCCACCTCCACATGCCCCATTTTCAGCCTCCGCATCCCATTTTTGGCCTCCGCACGCCCCGTTTTCAGCCTCCACACGCCCCATTTTCTGCCCATTCTGATCCCCGCCGCCTGGAATGGGCCAAAAATGGGGCACGCAGAGGCCGAAAACGGGGTATGTGGAGGCGGCAATAGGCTATGGCAATCCCTGCAACCTGAAACAGCTGATCGTTGGGAGGCTGATCCAACCGACAATCAGCTGCTTGTGCTAACCAGGCTGTGCTGAAACTGAAACAGGCTGTTTGCTGTTTGCTGCAAGGAGGCAAATTGCAGAGGCAGATTTTTTTCCCTTGTTTTTCTCCCCAAAAGCTAGGTGCGTCTTATACTTTCGGAGCATCTTATACTCTGAAAAATATGATAATTAAAGACTCTTATCTTTGCAATACCTCCTGAAAGAACTGCAATTTCCTACCGGAAGCGTTCCCCTTAGGTGGGCACGTGATAGAAGATACGAAGGTTGCCTATTTGTTCCTTCACTTATTTCAACCCAGAGAAAATCTACATGCCTGCCAGATTCATTCATGTGGCTTTTCCAGCAGGAATCGGTGAAGTTAACTTCCAGTGCAGACCCACCTACCATTTCTAGTGTTTCTGCTCCTTTTGAACACCTGTCTTTCATTCTCTGTATTCCATGGAATCACCCCTCAGGTCTTCGTTTTACCTGTTAAATTATATTTGCCATTCTATTCTCTTGTTCGTGCCCCTCCCCTCTTGGTGTTAGTGGAGAGACTATACCGAACCCAATCTTTATCTGAGGTCCCCCACTCAGGTTTTCATTTTTAGTCAACTTCACATTTTATCTACCAAGTTGAGTTTCAGAGCTGTCCACTGCAGCATTAGTGTTGCTAAATTAGCAGGAAGCGGTACCTGGTGTGATATTTTGTCTTACCCCTGATCTTTATCCCTTGGGCATCCATTAAGAATGCTGGTTCTTTTTCTTCAAGGGCACAGATGCCCCTTCCCTGCTCTTTAGCAATGCAACCTCCCATCCCCAGGACTGTTTTTCTTCTGGACAAATCCTGTTTCACCCCTTAGGACTTGAAAACCATTTGTTTCTAGCTCCAGCCATGTAAGATATTCTTCTGTGTTTGCTGAGATCACCTCCTTGCCCCACTCTTTACTAGGCAGCCTCCTGACAGAGAATCGCTTCTGCTGCCAATTCCAGCTATAGAATGTCCTTTCTTTGAACTTATCTGTCCTCACCCTTCTTATCAGTGATACTGTGGCCATTTGCTGCTTCAGGCTTTCATCATGCCAAGTACAAACCTGTGAGTCAGAGGAAGATGTGGACTCCTTAAATTCCCAAATCAATTCCAGTCCCAAGACTCATGTTATTCCTCTTTATTCAGCAGAAAACAGCTATAATCACTCACACTGGGCAACGATAAGAGTGGAACAATCCAGGATCTGCTAAATTCAGTCTCTGCCTGAAGGTCTCCAATGAAGGGGTCCATCTAAAGACAGCCTTCTCTTCAACCGAAAGAACAAACTTGCTACTTTAAGAGTTCTTCACAACCCTCATTGCCTTGGCAACCCTTCTCTGAACTATCCATTTGTTGATGTAAGTCTCAGAACAAATCTCTCTTGCAGGACCTTAATGACCGAAAGCAACCAAGGTATCATCTACTGTGTTTTGGGCATCCCTGGAAAGGACTTCTCCTTCCCCACCAGGAATTCCTCCTTTCTGTACACAGCAGCCACTGCAGCCTTCTGTTCAAGCCTATTCTTTCCTTGGTCCTAGAGCCTCCAAGGCCCAGTACAGTTTAGCACCCTGTATTTCTCACCAATCTTCCCCTATTTACACCACAGGCCTGACAAGTTAGACACTGCTCAGGAAGACTGCAAGGTCACTGGACTATCAGACTCTGAAGGGAACTGAAGCTTCTCACCTCTGCTGGAAATATTGGATACTCCTCAAAGGCCTTCGCTGTGGCTTCTGCTCACTGCCTATTTCCCAACAATCTTAAAACAGACTCAGAGTTAAGAGAGATGCAGCCATCTACCCAAGTGCCTCCAGTATTTGCTGAAAGCAGAATATTGTCTCTCTAAGCAGATGAAAATAAGTCCTTGAGCATCGGCAGTTCTCACTCAGGCAGACAATTAGGGGCACTTCCAGCTGTCTAGCACATATTCAAGTGCTCTCTACTGTCAGGCCCTCCACGGCATGTCGAAAACTATTTGTGGTTGCAAGTCATCATTAGCAAAGTTGGAGAACCCTGCTGATGAGAATTACTCACAGGGAGGAGTCTGCATGCAAGCACAAGCAGAAGCTCCAGGGTTACCAATTGCAAAGGGCAAAGAGGACCAATGTGGAAACAAACATGAGAAAATCAGGCCCAGATCAGCGTGGCTTGAGGCCAAGGATCTGCAAGGATAGGATTTCTAAGAGAGACACTAGGAAGGGAGAAGGCTATCTGAAAGGAAGATGCACCCCCGGCAGATTGCGAGAGGCGTGGGACTGATGGACTGCACATATGGGGAGGGTACATTTGCACAATTTTAGAACCTTAAGGTGGAGTTGACTTTTGTTAATGGGTTCCTTCGTATTTAAAATGCATGTCAACATCCCCGCTCCTGTGTAGTCAGAGCCCCTAGCTTGGTAGTTCTTTAATCGGCCTCATCAGTCCTTTAAATGATCACCAGGACACCTGTACCAAATGACCAGGTGTTGGAAATCTGATCTTCTTCTAGACTCTCCTCCCCAATATAGTTTTGTTTCATGAGAGTCATTCCCCGAGAAAACAAGGCAGGAGTGAAGGTGCAACTGACGGAAGTAAAAGGTTGGCCTCAGCTGAGTAAAACTCAGCACCAGGGGATTTCATCAACACATCCCTGAAGTTTATTTTATTGATTGGCTGACTTGATTTATGTGGCCATTCAATCTCCTAGAATGACTCTGGACAACTTACAAAGGCACAATATGGATGGTGCTTTCCTTCTGCTAGACTGCTCAAAAGAAGTAAAGAAGCATCTTTGATGCGTACCCTGATGTTCTACCCAGGTCTTACAGCACTTTAGATAAAAATCCTCCCAATATAATCATAAAAATACAAGGACACAAGGTGCCATCCTTGAATTAAGCTCAGAAATGGAAAATGGACTGCCTGAATATTAACAATAGCACTAGCATTTAAGACTTATACCGTTCCACAGCGGTTTACAGTGCTTTCTAAGCAGTTTACAGAGTCAGCATATTGCCCCCAACAATCTGTGTCCTCATATCTGTTATTTCTCTGCCACTCAGTCCCACCTAGCAAAGCATTATTAATATATCAGAAATTATATGTATATAATATAATATATAATATAATAAGACTCAACCAGAAAATAAGTCCTAGCATAACTTTTCCAGATGCTTGTAATATAAGCCCTACCCCCAAAATAAGCTCCAGTTAGGATCGTCAGCCAGAGCTCCATTGCAACATACCTATATGGCCATCCATCTTATATACAATAACTCTGGAGAACTCACAAAATGTCAGCCTTCAAGGTAGTCTGAATAGGGAGCCAAAACTATGAACACTAATACTATCTTGATGGTAAGGTTACTGTAACAGAATTGTGCAAGTCTGAAATTGTTTCCCCCCTCCCCTGCCTTTACTTTCCATAGAACTAGGGAGAGTCACTTCTGAGATGTTCTCCACCCTTATTCCTCCTCTGGACTCAGCTCTCTTATCAGGCCATTGTCTAAGTCAGCGTTTCTCAATCTTGGCCATTGTATGAGCTTCAACCTCAATTTTCACCCTGAGAAATGCTGCTCTAGGTTGTGGCTCTTCCTTCTGTCTCCCAAGGTGATTCTCATATCCCATTACACAAAAGCAGCAATAGAAACAACTCCCAGGGTTACAACACATTGTCCCTCCCCCACTGACATTTACTGGGCTCCATTTACTAGCCCAATGATAGTGCAGAACAGATGCTCAGAGCCTAGACTGGACCCTCCACCAATGGGCAATTATGCTATCCAGGGCCTCATGGCCAGGTTCTGAAATGGCAAACTTGGTTTTGGAAATTGTGCTTTAAGAATCTCTTGAATGTAATGTCCAATGGGGTGGGGGATGGGGCTCCAGGAAAGTTTGTTTAGTTATCCATCTCCAAAAAATCAAAGCCAATCAGATACATCCATCAGGAAGGGCTCAGCTCCAGTAAGCATGTCTGCAGGGCACATAAAACCGCATGAATTATTCTGGGACTCAAGACCCAGGAATTGTGTGCAGAGAAAGGGCAGCCGGTCACCTGAGAAGATGTTCATTTGTTCAAAACTTGGCTGAAAGGCCTATAGAATTTCACATTCCCATTAAGAGTCCAGATTTACTTGTTGAAAATCTGGACAAAGACCGGGAGAGGACGAGAAGGCAGCTTTTCATTAAGGCTGCTGTGCCCTTTAACTTTCATTTCGCTCTCCTTGGCTGGCTTTCCTCAGCCAGCTTGTGTCAATTTCCCCAGAATCATAAGTAGTTAAAGGCAGTCAACTAACAAGCAGAGGCAACAGCATGAACAGTGTATCACTTGAAGCAACTCAGATAATGAAAACTTTAGTTCATGCTATTCTTATTCTGGACAGCCCACCTTTGTCCGAGTGATTCTCAAGGCTTTTAACATGCAGTATGTTCATTTCACATACAAGCCAGTGACTCCCAAAAATCTCTCATCCCCCCAGAACCTATTTGCAGCCAAACATCCATAGCTGATCAAATTAAGTAACTGACTTTTCTATATCCTTTAAGGCTTTATTCTTTGAGGATGTGGTCAAGAAGAGCCATGGGAAATAAGCCGGGTTCTCAAGACTGGTTTCCTCTAATGGTTAGCCACATGCACCCCCTTTTGCCCCCAACAGCAATTGAGGCACAACCTGAACGTTTTCTTTAACTACATGGTTAACAACCACGGAGAAGCTTTCTCTGCTCCGCATTTGATTAAGTGTGAAGTCTAAGCACACAAACCTCCTACTGCAGCCATATGGTTTTTCCACAGCCACCTTTGCTTGGATGAAATGGCTGCTATCAGATCTAGCCCATGATCTGCCAAACCTCCACAACAGCTACTGCCTAACAGCATCAGCCATCTTCTACAGTCTCACTCAAAGTGAACCACGGCTGCCTGGTACTCCCATCTTCAAATAATAAATTACAGTCCTGCATGAGGGACACCCAAGTACACTTTCTCAGAAGGACACCGAGTCTCACCAGGCTTGCTAGTAGGCAAATAAGCACGGAACTGCCACGCATGTCTGATCCCTCTGATTACAGCTTCAATTGGGAAGCTTGGAAGAACTTCAAAGGTTTCAAGTGTCCTCACTAACTAAACAAATTTCTTGTATCTGACAGGTACTTCACTACACAAGAAAACGCCAAGATGTCTGTTCTTTTTAACAATTTCTGAAGCCACACTATACTGTCCTCTCTCCTCTGTCCCAATATTTGCCTCCAGGTTCAGCCCCTCAAAGACAAAGCCATCCAGTCACTCGATGGGCCTGAAGAACAACTGTGTGTGCCAGTTCAAGAAAGTCCCACATAGTCTTCAGGAAAAAAAAGTAAAAACAAAAGCAAAGCCAGCACCACCAAAGATGCTCATTTGATGTCACCCAGCAATATTTCTCCATTAAAGAATTCAAACCCCTCCAGATACACCTGTAACGATCAGCAAGGGAGCCAATTGTCCATCAGAGACTGTTTATCACCCAAAACAAGCCACAGACTGAATGTGGACAACAGAAAGAGAGGAAAGAATAACCCCAACCTAATTTCCTTGCCCCAAATCTATCCATTATGTCCCTATGGTACCCATGGCAATAAATTAGCCTTCTTCAGTCTGGGACCTGAAATATGATGAAATCCTAATTCCCAGAGGCCTGAGCCAGCTGGGACTTCTGAGAGTTATAATTGGCATCTCTGGAAGGCATCCAGCTGGGGAAAAGGCTGCATAATTGTACACCCATAGTAGCTTAGAGAAAAAGACCAGGTAACATGGAGGTAAAATCAGAAAGCATCAGGTGCAACCAAGGACATTTATCTGACTGGATTGTGAAGGCCAGACAGTTGATGCAGGAAAGAGAGCCCCATTTCTCACAAGTAGCCAATGTGGCTACCATGCACCTTGCAGAGCGAGCAGCTGAGTCAGGGTGACAGGGGGAGCCTTCAGCAAGGACGGTGCTCTCCAATGCCTCCTCTCTTCTGTTGAGCAAGCTGCAGATCAAGACTGGACACTGGTCCGAGCATGCTTGAGCCGTAGGCCAGGCTTTAACAAGAGGCTTCTGCAGAGCCACTGTTTATTTAAAAAAAAGCATAGTCCCTCTCCCTCCACATTTCATCAGAATGGATCTCAATAATAATTCCTTTAAGTTTTATTCTCACAAGGGAGACTTCAGGCTGATCAAGGGAGAAAACTCCCTCCTCCCTGTTTCGTTCAAGGGAAAGCAGCCAAAC
This sequence comes from Pseudoxyrhopus heterurus, assembly GCA_032468235.1. NCBI lineage: Eukaryota > Metazoa > Chordata > Lepidosauria > Squamata > Pseudoxyrhopus > Pseudoxyrhopus heterurus. Next base: position 5,095 of record JANHJO010007003.1, on the reverse strand, counting down.
AAGGGCACTGGGTGAGCTGGCTCCCTGGCTGTCTCTCTCTCTAGCAGAGGGGACAAAGCCAATGTATGCCTCTCTGGGAACTCACCTGCCTGCCCTGATGGCCAGGCAGTCTGGAGGCACCTAAGGAGAGCATTCAATCAAGGACCCACGGGTGGCCCTGAAGTGCCTGGGGAAGAATGAGACACTTCATTAATTCCCCAGGGAATTACACGGGCTGTGTAGTTTCACAGCCTCTGCTATATGTCCCATCATGCTGCTTTCTTTTCAAAGCCATCCTCTTTTCCAGACCCTCCTGCACAATACAGGACACGTGCTTTACTCCTGACCACATACACAGCACACTGCTTTTCTATTTCTAATCAAATACTAGTGAAAAGTGTTTCAAGATAAGCAGTTGGCCCCTCACTTTTGACTAATCAATAAAAAATAAATAACCAGAAACCCACTTTTCAAGGCACCTGCAAAAAGGAGCAACCAGATGGCTTTGTGACCTTAATGAAAAATCTGATGGGGTGATACCAATTCATAGCCATCAGCCAGATGAGTGCCATCTCTGCCAACTGCAAGATGCCCAGCAGATGGTGGAGGGGGGGGACTTAAAGGGGAATCTGGGTTTAAATCGGGAGAGGTTCACAGGGGTGGCAAGCCGGTCACTTTCTGTTTGCCCACCAATTTGGCAGAGCTGTCAGAGGGGGAAATGAGAGGACAGCATGCTAGGATCTGGCTTCAGCTCCTGAATGAACAGTGGGATATTTTTCCAATAAGGAAATAAATATAGTAAAATGTACTGCAGATCAGCCGTCTGGCTGATCGAATCCCACCAGCTCCAAGGTTGACTCAGTCTTCCATCCTTCTGAGGTCGGTAAAATGAGAACCCAGATTGTTGGGGGCAATATGCTGACATTGTAAACCGCTTAGAGAGGGTTGCAAGCCCTAATAAGCGGTATATAAATACAGTGCTATTGCTATTGCTATTACTCTTGCTTAAAGCAAGGCAAATTCCAAGTTATATTAGTTGAAAAAATTCTGCCAGATTTTGGCTGCAACAACTGAAATGAAGTTTACTCGCAGAGTCAAGGAAGCCCCATTGTTCTGTGGATCCTTTAGTTCTCCTGAATTCAGGCCAAGGGGAAAAAAGCACTCCCCATCCACTCTCACCCACAGTTGCACCCCAAAGTCCACAGGGTTCATTCTGAGACTCCCTTGGGAAAGGCAGGGGAGCTTTCAAGGAAGGCACTCACCTGCTTGTGCATTTCAATGTTCAACCCGTAAGACATTTCATAGTACTGAAAAACAAAAGAGGGACAAGCTTTTTATTAACTAGGCAAGAAATGTTTGGAAGAAACTAAGCATGCCCAAAATTCAACATCAAAATGACAAAACTGGATTTATTAGGACCTCGAATATCTCACTTTTGTACAGGTCACCCTACAAAACTAGAAAAAGACAGTCATCAAAGTCTCTTTCCTTGAGCAAATGGCCGAACTCTCAGCCAGCCAGGCACAAAATGAGCCCCCACTGCCTCCAGGAAGTGCACAGCCCAAGTAGTTCTTGGAAGCCTCCCTGGGGCTCCCTCTAACACTACAGAGTAAGGCATAAGGTGCTCAGTGTAGTGGAAGTCATGGAGTTGGATACTATCACCACCCATCAATTCAGGAACGTAATGATCCAGGGACAGCACCCAATTTACAAACAATGCCAACTATGCCAGGCTTTCCTACATAGAGGGACACAATACAATGCTTAGAGTTATCCTAGAAATACTCCATACACAACTCAAGAGCCGAGCAGTAACAGGAAATCAGTTGATGGTCTTTCAAGGAATACTTAACCGACCTATTTTCCTTACAAGCCCTTTCAACGTGCAAGAAAATGGCCACAAACATGCCAGTCTGCGTTATTTGGAGGCCTGGCAGGAGAGTCAGCCACTGCTCTGAAATCAGGCTGCCTCAGTTTCCCCATCCAGATGAAGCCACTGTGGAGAGAAACTTCCCACCCAGACTTTAGAGTCCCAGAGACAAATAGGGAATTTTGGGGCTACAGATGCCTTAAAATCTCAGCAAGCTTCGCATACCCAAACGTCATCGGATAGGCCAAGTTATTAACCTCTGCCTAGAATAATTATTGAACAGCCACAACCGTAGGGATGGTTTGTGGCAGCAGTGAGTGTGGTGAGGAAAGGATGGCAGGAGCAAAAACAGCTGACTACATACCATAGTGACCAAACATTTACCCACCACTGATCTGACATTCCCCCTGGGGACATTAGGAGGCCACCTCCAGCCCAGTAATCCTTCTGAGTGAGTCCCCAGAAAGAGAAGTGACACTGAACACAATTTTGGTAGCTTGGTAGAGCAGATTTTCTTGACGTCTTCTTCAAGAAGAACCTTTGACATGCACCAGCAATCTGCCCGAAGCTCAGAGTCTGTAAAACCTACTGAGACCACACAGAGCCCTTGCTACACAAGCCTTAAGAGGAACAAAGAGCATGTCAGGAACCTCAAACCAGGATCCACAATACAACGAACAGTTTTCAGGTTACACAACCAGGCCAGTCAGGATTATGGACCAACTTTTGAGCAAAGGGCCCATGTTAACAGGAGACTTTTCAGTGCCTTCCACGCAGGGCTATGCATGGGAGAGCACCCAGGCACCACAGCTAGGGAGATCAGAGACTGCAATCTAGCCAAGGTCTCTCTCCCCTCCCCTCCCAAGCATGACCGTTGGAGCTACTTTTGAGGGCCCCAATAAGCGGGACTCAAAAGTGAGCAGGAGGCAGATCCCTCCCAGTCTTGTTCACGCAGAGCCTGAAAAGATGTCTCTTACCATGACATAGTGGCGCTGCATTTCCGTCTTTTCATTTGCAAGCTTATCGTACTCCACTTTCAGGCTAAAAAATAGGAAATGTTAAAGTGACGTGACATGCAAAACATCATTCCTTCAAATACAAAGGAAGGAAACAGGAAAAAAGATGCTCACAAATCCAATATTTTGACCTGAAACTCTTCCTTCCTTCCTGCATGTCTACCAATGGTGCTCCTAAAAAGTTTCAAGTCTTCCCAAAAATGAACCTTGGCACTCAGAACTGGAGGCACAAAGGCACAAACACCCTCCACTTTCTAAACCTTAAGCATCCAGAGTGACTGGCCTTCTGAACTCTCTGAATCACAGCCTGCCAAGTATCCATCCAAAGAAAGGATACTCAGACTGGGGGAAAAGTAAATCCTCGGAGATTTCAGTTAAAGAGCCACCATTCCTGGAGTTTCTTTTTATACAGGCAATCCTTGACGTACGACAACAATGGAGCCCAAAATTTCTGATGTTAAGTGAGACATTTAAGTGAGTTTTGCCTAATTTTACGACCTTTCTTGTCACAACTCTTAAGTGAATCACTGCAGTTGATAAGTTAGTAACCCGGTTGATAAGTGAATCCGGTTTCCCCATTGACTTTGTTTGTCAGAAGGTCACGAAAGGTGATCACTGAACCTTGGAACACAGTAACGGTCGTAAGTATGAACTAGTTGCCAAACACCTGAATTTTGATCTCATGATTAGGGGGATGCTGCAATGGTCATAACTGTGAAAAAATGGTCGTAAGTCATTTTTCAGTGCCATTGTAACTTTGAACAGTCACTAAATGAACTGTTGTAAGTCAAGGACTAGTTGTACAGTTCAAGCAAACAGCAGGCAAACCCAGTGGGTAGGGGGGAGGAAGCCACCAGCTGCTTTGGGCTTCCTTAACAAGTCAGAAGGTGGGAATGCCAAGACAAAAGAGCCAGCAGCCAATGCTTGGCACCGCCAGGATTGCCAAAGGTAAAGGTTTCCCTGTCAGTCGTGTCCACCGGGGCACAGGGCTCATATCCATTTCTTGGCCAAGGGAGCCAGCATTGTCCGAAGACAATTTCCATGGCCATTGGCCAGCATGGTTATACGCCAAAAGCGCACGGAACACTCTTACCTTCCCAGCCAAGTGATACCTATCAATCTCCTTGCATTTGCCTGCTTTCGAACTGCTGGGAGGGCAGGAGCCCCTGGGGCAAGGATCAGTAATGGGATTTTATTCCCAAGCAAATGTGGGCACTCAGGCCCAGAAGCTTTAGGGCACAGCTTGGAATCCAAAGCATTTCTCAGGGGAGCCGATGGAGGAGAAAGGGAGGCAGAAAACAGCATTTGAAGGGGGAGGGGGGCTTTCCACAGAGAAGGGTCACCTACTTCCTGTCCCCACCTCTTATCTAAGAGTGCCCCTGAAGGACCCAGACTGAGTGGAGGATGCTCACCTGTGGTACTGGGCCTGCAGAAACTGGAACTCATCCTTAATCCTGTCGCAGGATTCAGCCACTGTGAATTTAAAGCCAGGCTGTCCAGGCTGGTGGGGGACCTGAGGAAGAGACACATTGACTGATGGCCAGGGAGAGCCCAACCACCCCACTCCCCATGCCAGCACAACGGGGTGGGACTTCAGACCCTTCCCCTCCCAGCATCATGGGAAAAGGCTGGGAGAACCATCTGGGCTCTTCCCCCAAAAGAGCATTGGATTGGCTGGGGGGGGGCACAAAATGAAGGGTTCCTTGAAAAGAAGTGGATATTGCAGGGGGCCCTTAATGACAACAAATACTATATTAATAATAATATCCCGGAACCTCCCTGATCGGAGATGCGGTTTTACACACATTTGATTCATAAATCAAACCAACTTGCCAGGATCCGGGCGAGTTTCAATCAGCCGTGGTGGCGAATCTATTGCTTCATCTTCCCCCACCCAGTTTAACTGATTGGAGGCCGGAGGGACCGCTAGCCGACCCGACGGGGGTGGGGTGGGGGCTCCTTTGGACCTTGGAGGCGGAGGTGGCCCCCTGCCCAAGAAAGGAAGGTTCTCCGGGCCAGGCCCAGCGCCACTCACCGGGTGCCGCCCCTGCGGATACATGGCCCGCCCCAGCAGGCGCGGCAGGCCCGCCGCCACGGGAACGAGACTCTCCTGAAGCCGGGACAAAAGAGGCGAGCGCGGACGGCTCAGCAGCCGCCGGCTCCCCCGCCGCCCCCGGGAGCCTGGCGCGCCTCCTCCTCCTCCTCCTTCTCCGGGTGGGGCGGCAGCGGC
>JANHJO010007002.1:49479-66932 GCA_032468235.1 Pseudoxyrhopus heterurus | reverse complement strand
AGCTTGTAAGTGTGAGAAACAATCACAAGTCACTTTTTTCCAGTGCTGTTATAACTTTGAACAGTCATTAAATGAATGGTTGTAAGGTGAGGACTACCTATATCTGGTTTTATATAGGAATCCTAAACTTGTAACTGGAGATGTTGGAATCTGAACTTGAACTTTCCGTACATAAGTCATACAACAGATACAAGGGCCTAAGTCAACCTTTACCTGATGCCAGAAGGATAATGATAATGACAACTAGTTGGAAATATGGATATGGGATACTGCTCTAGAAATCCATTCCAGAAAAGGAAGTCTGAAGATCTCTAAAGTCAGTTTTTAACTTATGGCCAGTTTTGTCCATCAACTATTTTTGCCTAAAAGAAAAGCAAGCACGTCTCATTTTTATTGTCCAAAAATGACCAGGCAAGGCCTGTTTTCAAGTCTCCCCATTGTGCTTTAGCTATAATTTCTATTCTTGAAAGGGAAGAAGGGGAGGGAAGGATTTCTCTACATAAATAAGCTGGCATACTGATAAGGGAGAAAAGAGTTCACTTTTTTTGAAGCTGTGATGAAAATGATACTATGATGAAAAGAATTCCTCTTGCACTACTTTTGAAAGGTTGAAATTAATTGTTATACATTTTTAAAGGAAATGTTTTCACAGTTTGAGGGTAAGTATCTTAATATGGACATTTAAACCTTGCTTGATAATTATGCAATTCTAATGTGTTCTCTTTCTATATCAAAGTTCTATGGAATTTCAGCAATTTTTTCTTCAGCAAAGTAATAACTTTCCATATATTTTCTGTGGCTCTATTATCTTATTCATGTCGATGCTGACATATATACATACATACATACATAGATACATACATACAGTATGTACTTGCAGGAAATTCAAAAACATGCAGTAGAGAATACGGCAATCTTTCTTTTTTTTTAAAAAAAAAAAACCCATAATCATTTGCTTAAGATATGTGAAGTATGCTAGCAATTTTAAGCTGGTTAATTTAAATTTAAAATGACATATTTCAAGCTTCTAATCACTTTGAACTGAAGTGGTTTAAACCAAATGTGAAGTGCCAGAGAACAGCAGTTGAAGTATTTCGGAATGGAGCAGAGAGTTGTGAATTTTTCAGAAGAGTTTAGCTATTTAAAAAAAGAAGATGAGCAGCAATATTTTAACACTTTCTATATTAAAAATAATAATAATAGAATGTGTTAGGTTTCAAATGATCAAGGTTTTCTTAAGACTGTGCAGAAAAAAAGATGCAAGTTATGCACAGCTTGTGAAAAGTTGTGATAAGAGAAACAAATAACAATTTAAAGAAATCCTTAGCTTTCACTGTTTGAGCAAAACACAAAAAGTTGCAATTAACAATAAGCTAATTGAAAAAAGTTTTTTTTTACATTGGATCCACGGTATCTCTTTACTGGAATGACAAAACTGTTCATGGAAAGATTCCAGAAGTAATAGAGGGTTCATTGATGGAACCTGGGTGGAGGTGATTGCCGTCAGTTCTTCTATTGATGCTCTCAGGTATTCAAAATATTCTGTAACCTGAATTTTCATAATAGATTTTCAGCTGGCATATTCCTTCCTCCTGCTGGAGAATTCCATGAATCGAACTTTTCCCATAGGTAGTCAGGATCTCGGCTTTTGTATTTGATTAGTTACATGATGAATAAGAATGATTCTTATTAAAATGAAGTAGGACAATATTTCAAATAACTATATAATAAGCAATCCTATGCTTCTGCTTTGTCAACTGCATGCAAGGAGAAGTGATATTTGAGAATATTTAATATTCTCAATATTAGTAACAAATGTGCTTTAAACTTCATTACGAAGCATTATAGGCCTTCTGCAAACATCAGCATAGAACTTACCTAGTATTCATTAAAACAACCTCATCTTCTTTTGTATTTAAATCTGAACCCGAAACTGGGGAAAAAAAAAAGATATGGCTGCTTTTGAACCACATCCTTTCAGCAGCTGCATTACTTCTGCAATTTGGCCGGCATCCTGAAAAAAATGGGCTGCTTTAATGAATAGTGGAGAAATGTGCATGTGTTCACATGTTCTTCAAAGCGAATCTTTCAAATCATTTTCATAGCAAGCACAGTTTATGGCTAGTAAGAAAATTTGTCTAGAATTTAAATAGCAATATGGGTTATTTTTGTGCTAACCTTCCTTTGCCAAATACTATAATATAAAATACCTGATAGAGGTCTCATGATAAACCCCAAAATTGTCATGCTCAAAATTGAGGAGATTTTGATTTTCCCAATGTAGCTTGTTCAAAACTTATTTTCTTCATAACCTTTTTTAAAATACAGATACAAGAACAAATGCATAATTAATATAAAATGCTAATAATGGCTAAAATAATATTACAAAAAACATCCACCCTACGGTATAGAATTACAAATATATTAATAGTCTGATATTTTTTAAAAAAACACAATGATATTTCCTTATAATACAATCATTACAAGTCTGTTTAGATAAAACTTTCATTTATTTTAACTAAGCATGTATGAAAGATTGCAGCTAATTGACAGTTGCTTAATTGTACCAACTGTGCTAATTGCTAAATTTTGCTTATATCTAGTGATGGGCACTAATTTTAATTGTTAAATCAGATTTAAATATTGCCAAACATCCAGACATTCCTACACTTTAACTACAAGACAAAGGGTGAGGCCCAATGTTCGGTTTGAGTATAAGTACAGCATGTACAATCCTACTTTTTAAATTTTCCAGTTTAGTTGACATATGAAAATAATCCATATCTTTTAGTTTTCAGTATGTTATTGACTCTTTCTAAGAAACTATATTTAAATCCATTTTTTTTTTTAAAAAAGCTACACTATACCGATGTAAAAGAAAAAGCAAGGGCAATGGCCAATAGGTACAATGTTGTGCCTTGCTTTCTGTATCCTCAAGAGAGGATTGGCATTTTTCTTGTTTTTCTTTGTAGCTAATTCTCATTATCAGATTGACATTAACACATATTTACATATGTGAATGTGTAAGGCCATGGAAGGCCTCTGCCTCCCCATATCAGGGTGGTGGAAAAGTCTTACTTTGACCTTAGATGTGTGGAGCTAAAGCTCTCTGTGACTTCAGGCTTTTGAATAGGAATTAATGTCATAATTCCTCTGAAACCGTCAAACAACCTGTGCTGGCATTCAACTCTCAGTAGTTCTTTTGGGAACAATTTGAACACTGGCATTGTTCCCAGAGGCAGGGGGCACCTCTAGCCACACAGTATGTCTAATTGCTCAGCATTACAGTGTGTAGATGCATTTAACAGTAAAGTGGGATCTACTTTCTATAGTATAAATATATAACTATAAACCCTGCCTTAAAAAAATAGCACCATATCTCCTCCTCTGCTGAGTGTAGGCAGTGTAGCATCGTAGGTACAAGCCTAATCTATGAATTAGAAATTCATTCAGGATTCATCCAGATCTCTTCTCTGCCACTCTCATAAAGTGCCTTTGAATGGGCATTTGTGATAAGGTATCAGAAATACTTTGACCTGCTCCTAAAAAAATTTGTAAAGGAAAACAGTGCAAGAAAATTTACCAAATAATGCAGTGAATATTTCCACTGGAAGCCCATTTCTTAGTTGTGATTACATTTGGGCTAAATCCCTAATTCATTTTAAAGGAGTGAACAAATTCTATCCTGACAAGCGCAAGTAAGCAATATAAGTGAATGCATCAATGTATTTATGCTATTAATTAAAAAGCAAAGTATCACACACAAGCTTTACTACCTCTAGATATAAATTTATAAATAAACTCCACATATAAAGATGAGGTGCTTTTATAGGTAGGCCTTGACTTACAACCATTTCGCGATTGTTCAAACTTATAATGGCAATGAAAAAAGTGACTTACAACTGGCCCTCACTCTTATGACTGTCACAGAGACTCCATGATTATGTGATCACAATCCAGGGACTTATTAACTGGCTGCCTTCACAATGGGGTCACTTGTGATTGCTATTTGCAACTTTTCCAGCTGGCTTCTAGCAAGTAAGATCAATGGGGAAGTTGGTAGAGAAAGTCATAAGTTATGGGGTCATGTGATATCTCACTTAATGGCTGCACTCCTTAATGGTGAATTTTATGGTCCCAGTTATGATAATAAGTCAAGGACTGCCTGTATTCATCTTTAGATTCTAATTCTGAACACCTTCAGATATGTCAGATATAAATGCAGTTTCCCTCCACCAACTGGATCCAACAACACTTTACATGCAAAAATACTTGAGTATTTGTGTATATGATTAGAAAAACTGATGCAGCTATGTATTCTTTGCATTGATATGGCCTCCATATCTTCCTTTTACCAACTAACAGCAACTTTTAAGTTCAAAGCTCTTTCTTTCCTTCCTTGTTTATAACAATTGTTCTAAAATAGTGATACTAAAATGACTAAGAATATTTCTTTGCTTTTATACCAACCTTGAGATCTGCTGTTCTGTTTCAAAGGTGGGGACAAACAACATATTTTTGAAGAGGATAAAAATTGGAGCATTTTGTTTTTCTCCACTTGCAGATGTATCTGCCTCTTTTAATATTGTTTGGGTCAGATAGTCAACAATAGAATATCTACAACAAAGTATATCCCATAGCATCTTTTATCTGACAGAACTGATACCAGATAGCTCTCCAAGACAGGTAAGTAATTAAAGCCAGATTGTTACAAGTATACAGTGTCTGTTTGCCTTTTCATGCAGCAGTATTTTTAAATCTGAACTATTAGAAAATATGGAATTGGCTTCAGTTATTAGACAGCTTCATGCATGTCATGGTAAGCAAGGCATTCTGGGAATCAAAGTCCACACATCCTAAGCATTAGGGAAAGCTTACAAAGCTTAGGGATTTTTCCCCCCAGTGTTAGTTAGGTGTGCCTTTCATAGGCATTTTCCTTTCAATTCAACTATCTCTTCCAGTTCTTTTGTTTTATTATATATCCTGATGTAAAATGAGATCAGTTGGTTAAGTAGCTTGTTAGACAGATTTGGACAGCACACTGAATTATTTTGATTTTTGTTATCTCTGCCACTGCCATACCAAGTATTAAATATGATTTAAATTGCTGTTTGCGTTACTTAATATTTTTTGAAAAATTGTTCGACAATTTTTAGCAGATGGAAATCAGTATCTTTTTTAGGTGTCAGCAGATACAATTCACTTGGTGCAGTTTAAAATAAGAAAAGCAATGGTATAACTGAATTAATAATATATACCTGAAATTGTTACAGAACATTCCAGTTTAATTCTGTGACAACAAAAGAAGAAAGCCCATGCATTAGAGTTAAAGAAGATATTCTGAATTTGTATCTTTGCTTTAATGGCTTGAAAAATATGCTTGAGCAGAAAGCTCTCTACCATTCCAGAAAAATGACTGTCCAATCTCTTCTTAAAACCTCCAGTGATGAAGCACCCACAACCTCTGGCAAACCAGAAGTTAATTGTTCTCATTGTCAGGAAATTCTCTTTAGTTCTAGTTTGGATCTCTCCTTGATTAGTTTCCATCCATTGCTTCTTCTGCTGCCCTCAGGTGCTTTGGAGAATAGGTTGACCCATTTGTCGGTATAACATCTCCTCAAATATCAAAACAGTGCTATCATGCCGCCGCTAGTCTTTCTGTTTGTTAGAGTAGACATACCTAGTTCCTGCAACCATTCATTATATGTTTTAGCCTCAAGCCCCCTAATCATTTTTGTTGCTCTTCCCTGTACTCTTTACAGAGTCTCAACCTCTTTTTTTGTATCATGGTGGTGAAAACTGGATGCAGTTTTCCAGATATGGTGTTACTAAAGCAGTGTAAAATAGTACCAATACTTCATGTGCCTTGATACTCTCCCTTGGTTTTCCTAGGCTGAATTTGAAAGAAACTGGGGGAAAAACTGAAATTTTTCAGAATTTACTAAGCAGTTTTAATCTAGTAAGTATTGACCCTTGCAGCATTTACACGATACTTTATTGAATATTGATTTGGAGAAGAGCTATGAACAAAGCATTCTACTGCATCACTATAACTTCCAAACCAGATGACCCATTCTGTGTCTGCATTCTGAACATTACAGTAGCAATGTAAAGTAATATAATGAAAGTGATAAACTTGACACACACTTTTGAAGTTCAAACTTTTTGTAACCCCCCCTTCCCCAACTGAAGATTGCTGCTATTTTAAGGAGGGCATCATAAAATGGCCATTTTTTCTATTGGGGAGATGAGAGGAGATAAAGTTGTTTAGAAGGTAAAAATAGATATGATAAGTCTTCAGAAACTTAATATACTTATTTGGTTCCTTATTTGGCATAAAATACAAAGCATCTCATTGCCACAAATTAATGCTATTACTGAAAATGCGGTTTGAGGCCATGTATGAGATACGATTATCTTTTACCTACATTTCTTATCTACTCCATCAGGAAACTCAGGACTAAGAGTAGTTTACTATCTGTGCAGATATACTCTGTGAAATTTTGTTGCTGTTGTTGATTCTGACTTTGTAAACTTTGGGACCATACAATCAATTTGACAAGAGATTTCAGCAAGTATCTTCTTCTTAGTTAATTAAATGAATGCCACGTCTTATTGCAATCATCAATATACCTACTTGAAGAAGAATTTATTAGGAGCATAATTTATTTTCTGCTCCTAATAGGACATATGTCTGGAGGGTGTGCAGTATGTGAAATAGCAAGAAATAGATATCAATTGGTAGTGATTTTTGACGGTGAAGTCTGAAATAATACCAGTTGTAGCAGTAGTGAAGGTTTTCCAAGGAACGTTGCACAGATCTAAGAATATTATCATTTTCTCCAGGATAAAACCCAATGAGGGCTTTCAACATACAGTATATTGCTGAAAAAAAAAATAGAGAGCTGCAAAGAAGTATTGAAAAGCAGTCTGAAATACTGAACTTTGTGGATAATACAAAATTTTTAAATTTTAATTCCTACTTCACGCTGATCCTCAGAAGCCAGCATAAAAGATGGCAGAGAAAGCAATGGACACTCATTTGGTTAAATGGTCTTTAAAGTACGCGAAAATCCTAAGTGAGGTTGTTGCTCAGAAAATGGGGGCCGAAATTAGAATTAAAACTCTTGAGATTGATGTTGCTGAGAGTAGTGCTGTATCAAAAGAGAATGATTCCTGGGGATATTATGGCAGACAGAGAGACACAATTCTCGCTCTACTTGCTTTTGACAGTCTGTCGCATAGGATGGAGGCTTTTTCACATTCTACATTTTGACAGTCCATAAAGGCTAATTAAACAAGTCTCCCAGGTCCAAATGCTACCATCCTAGGAGCACTCGTTCTTCTTACCCAAATAGTTAATATCAGATATCATGGGCATGTGGCTAGTTAATGTGATATAACACATATTGTTGGAACCTACTGAACACAGATATTACCAATTAACACATGATATCAGCAATCAGCGTTCCTGCCATTTATAGAACACTTCACATCTTCACATTCCAGTTCTCATAGCTTCAAGCCTTGTAACAATCTGAAGCCTTTATAACGGAAGGATCTGTGTGTCAGATGGAAAATTAAGATGCTGGTTGGGAAGGGGGTTATAAATAACTCATAGAGACACACATTTTACTGTGAGTGTATGTGCACAAAATTAATATTTTCTTTTGTCATTTTGGGGGTGTAAATTACTTAGGCTTTTCTATCCATCTTCAAACTGCACTAACAGATACGACAAAATAATTCATGGTATATTTTGACTTAAGTCTACAGAGTTGCTTTTAACAGATAAACAACAATGCAGATTTGGAATTCAGATTGTGTTGTATATGCCATAAAATACTTTTTAGGCATAGATGGAAATAAGATTGTGTAGTGCTGGCTGCTGCATTGGGCAGGCAATATGAAAATCTGCTGGTCACATCAGAAGCTTGTCTTCTATCTCTGATTGCTTATGTGGCAACACTATCAGTTTGCTGATTTTCAGATCTCAATCATGGTTGTCAATATTTCTTATTTGGGTTCTTAAGGTCTAGATCTGGCAGGCATTTCTTATCAAGGCTGTAGCCTTGATTGGTCCTAACAGATACACCATAAATCATTATACCTATGTTCCTATGTCTGAACTCTGAAAAATTGTAAATTGACAGTAGCTCTATAAGATCAGGAGCTCATCCTAATGCAAAGTTCATGAGTATTAAAATAACAACAACAACTATTCTTTGTCTGATAAATTCATTTCTGCTTCTGTCAAAAGTAGCAAGAGTTTTTATAGAACACATGAAATGATTCTTCTCCTCCCCCCCCCCCGTCTCTTTCTTTTCACTTCTAAACCAAGTGATGTTGTCGGCAGGTGGATCAAAATGGCCTCCTTAAAAGAAATAGCCACTTTTGGACAATAGCACATCCTAATCAAACCTCTTATCTCTGAAACAGGCTGGATTTATTATTTAATATATTAGCTGCATGGCATAAAGAACCCTTATAACTATGTGGTAAAGAATCTTGCTCTCCGTGAGCTACCACAGAATGATCAAGTGGTAGTTCATTCCTAGCATGACACTAAAGACTTAAATTGAGAGGACAGAGGAAAGGACTCCTGATAATCATATATCCTGATGTTAGTTGCTCGGCAAGTCATGATAAGAACTCTTTGATACACTTGGAATTTTGAAGGAAATTTACAGTATCTATTTGCTTCATTAGATATAATGACACAAATAGATATTTAAATATAAATCCCTTTCATAATTCCATATATTTGCCAAATGCCAAAAATATGCTAAAAATGCTTCTTTCAATATATAAGGGACAAGAAAAAAGTCAAGGTAATGATTGGTCCATTAATGGGAGAAGTTTGCAAGAAGGTGAGAGGCAGCAGTTGAGAAAGCGGAGTTGCTTAATTCCTTCTTTGCATCTGTCTTTATGCAAAAGGAAAAAAAAAATAGGCCAACCTATCAAAAGCAGCACAGCGGAGGACAGAACAGAAATGCAAGTCAGAATAGGTAAGTAATTGGTAAAAAAAACAACACCTATCCACTTTAGATGAGTTCAAATTACCAAGATCAAATGGTTTACATCCCAGAGTACTGAAAGACCTGGCGGATGTGATCTTGGCAGGTGAGAATTGAACTCTGACAGTCAGCAGAATTAGCCTGCAATTAGCTTGCAATGCTGCATTCTAACCACTGCGCCACCACAGATGAACAAGGTGATCACTAGAAGCCAGCATGGGTTTGATAAAAGCAGATCATGCCAGACAAACCTTATTGCTTTTTCTGAAAAAGTGAGTAAATCAGTGGATTAGGGTAATACTGTGGATATACTTTACTTGGACTTCAATCAGCAATTTGACAAAGTAGACTATAGCCTATTTCTTGGAAAGATAGATTAATGTGGGATAGATAGTACCACCACCAGATGGATTTGCAGTTGGCTGACAAACTGCGCTTAGCTTGTAGTCCTTAATGGGACTACAACTACGTGGAGGGAAGCATGCAGTGAGTTATCTCAAAATTCTGTCTTGGGCCCAGTGCTCTTCAAAATCTTTATAAGTGATTTAGAGAAGAGGATAGAAGAGGAACACAATCAAACTTGCAGATGACACCAAACTGGGAGGATTTTCCTATGCTTTGGAAGATAGATTCAAGACTCAAAATGGTCTTGATAGACTAGAGCATCAGACCCTATTTAACAAGATGCAGTTCAGTGGTGAGAAAAGCTAGGTCCTACATTTAGGCAGGAAAAACCAAATGCACAAATATAGGATAGGCAGTACCAGATCACAGTAGTAACTGTGAGAAGATTTGGTATCCTAGTGGAGCATCATTTAAGTAACAGCCATGAGTGCCATGCAGCTGCCAAAAAAAGTCAGTGCATGCATAGACTAAGGGCCTTGGTGGCTCAGAGGATTAAGAATGCTGTGCTTTGTAATTAAGTATTCAGCTCCCAGCTGCCTGCAATTTAGCAGTTTGAATCCCACCGGCTCAAGGTCAACTCAGCCTTCCATCCTTCCAAGGTAGGTAAAATGAGTACCCAGATAGTTGGGGGCAATATGCTGACATTGTAAACTGCTTAGAGAGGTTGCAAGCTCTGATAGGCGGTATATAAATACAGTGCTATTGCTATTGCTATCAACAGAGGGATAGTATCAAGATCAAGGAAAGTAATAGTGCCACTGTATATTTCACTAGGGAGACCACACTTGAAATACTGTGTCCAGTTCGTTGCCATGATACAAAATGATGCTGAAACTTTAGAAAGGGTGCGGAGAAGAGCAGCAAAGATGAACAGGCTAAGCTGTATGATGAACAGAGGCTAAGCTGTATGGTGAACTGTTAAAGGAACTAGGTATGTGTAGCCTAACAAAAAGAAGAATTAAGGGGTGACATAATAGCTGTCTTCCAGTACTTGATGGGCTGTCACAAGGAGGAGCAGGTCAACTTATTCTCCAAACCATCTGAGGGCAGGACAAGAAGCAATGGGTGGAAGCTCATTAAAGAGATATTCAACCTGGAACTAGGGAGAAATTTCCTGACAGCAAGAACAATTAATCAATGGAACAGCTTGTGTCTCAGAGTTGTGGGTGCTCCATCCTTGGAGGTTTTCAAGAAATGATTGGACAGCTATTTGTCTGGGAGGTAATAAGGTTTTCTGCCTTGGGCAATGGATTGGATTAGAAAGCCTCTGAGATGCCTTCTAGCCCTATGATTCTAAGATTCTATTTTTTTCTAATCTAATCCAATCTAACCCTTCATTCATGTTGACTTGCTTCCAGTTAGAGGTTTTCATTGGCATTTATATAAGTTCTTATATATAAAATGCATATGTGCAGCCATTTCTTTCATTCATCCTTTTTAAAAAATTGAATCCTATCTTTTAATCTTGAATGGTGTTTTCACCCATATGGATGCCAACTGCATGTTGACTGCAGAAAAATCAATGAAATATAATTTTGTGCAACTCTACTCAGCAGTATGTTCCATCTGGCCCAAATTAATTCATTTCAGGATCTTTGTAGAATGCAACTTAATTATCTAATAGTCGCCACTAAAACCGCAAAATGAAGACTGTACTTTATATAGTTTATTCTAAGTTCAAATTCTATTTTGAAAGCTCACTAGTAAACTTTAGATATCATGAGAACTAATATTTTTGTCTTCTGAGACAGCCAACCCCCAAGACAATGGTTAAGTGAGAAGATTCTTAAATATCATGGTATATTGTTCTAATTCTATTCATACAATCCTCCATACTTAAAAAAAAGCTGTCAATCTGTAAACAGTAATTCTAGCCATAAAATTTGAATTGTGTGGGACTATTCATATCTGGATGGAAATTGCAGCAATCAAGAGCCATCTATGGATGCCCAGATTACTAATGAAAGGAAGCACCATAACCCTGTGCCATCTACATCTCACTTTCCTTACATTGACCTGAAAAGCTTCTTCAATTTTTAAGGTGTGCTGAATTCTCTTAATCAAAATTACATTGGACATGCTCTTTGGCAATTCTGAGATCTATAGTCCCATCACATCTGGAAGGCAACAGTTTGGGGAAAATTACCATGAACAGAAACTAAAACTGACATTTGATTGAGCATGATTATTGATCTCAAAATAGCTGTGACAACTTTGTAAACTGCAGAATGCAATTATAGTTTTTAAATTTTCTGGTTGAATATATTGAGGTTGTGGAATAGATAGGTTGAGATTGGGATTTCCCAAAATTCTGGATGAAAAAGGATCATTAGTTCAATAAATGTTGCTTTTCCTGAAATCTGAGAATTTTAAGTATGAGCACCTTTCTGTGTATTTAGTGATGGAACATTTTGGTGTAGGTCAAACCAATGGAATTTCTCTCTTATAATTTGACTCAAGCTGATGGCGTCTTCTTATCTCATTATAAATCTCCCTGTGAATGACCCTGGGTAATCAGAGTCTTCTGCTTTCAAACCCTTGAATCTACAGTATTCTAAAAAGCCTGACTTTTCCCATCTTTGTTAGATAATGGCATTGAATATGTGTTTATTAATCTAGTTTTCAAATAACCAAGACTTTCTCCCCAACATCACTTGAAAAATAATTAGCAGATTATTAAATCTAGAAGATATGTACCTTGATCATCATGATCATGATGTTCAAAACCATGGCTGCTGTTGAAATGTTATTATTTTGATGGAAAGAATGAGAAGAAGGGAGGAAAGAAGGGAATAGGAAATATGTATATTTAAAGTTCAGCATCTTGATTAGTGTGTGAATGTGTGTGTGTGTGTGTGTGTACACACACAGACACACGCTCAAACATATTTCCCACCTGTGCTGTGACAGATGGATGAAGGGGGCCCTGGGAAAGTGTTAATTGCTCTTTTTTATGCTTGTGGTTTGGAGGTTCAAGAGACCTTCTAATTAAGGAATCTGCAGAAGAACTGGTCATCTTATAATACCAAGAAAGGGCAATGGTAGTCCAATTGCTTGACAGCTTGAAGATGCATGCAGGGTAAGAGATAAAAATGCCAGAAGTGCTGGATTGTTGTCATGTGGCAAAGCTATTTCTAAATGCCTTTTTAAAATGAAGATATGCTCTGAGTTTGTAGTTTCTGCAGTTCTGTGCCAAGAGCGAGTTGTGACATGCAGTATTCAGCATCCGGCTAATTTCAGTTGCCATAAAAATCCCCAGGTCTCTCTCCCAAACCTGTCTGTCGCTTGCAACATCCACTGCCTTTTACAGCTGGGCCAGCAAGCCATCAGTTTAAATGAACAAAGCAGACTGTTCTCTTATCCTCCCAAGACCTACATTTATAGTATCCACATGCTGGGGTAATTATGGCTAAATAATTTAATACTATAAAAAACTGACATATCCATTTAGGCGCAGTTCTGTTATATTGTTTAACTGTATTGGGGTGCTGACCTCTATTAGATGACTAATATTCTGACTAAAGACTGGTCATTTCCCCCTTTCCTTCTGGTTAGATTTTATTCATAAAGAGTTTACTCCACTCCTAAAGACTGGTTATTAGCGAGCATGGACTGGTTGGCATTATGGAAGTTCAGCACAATCATAATCACATTTGATTACCAGTTCTGAACAAGCCAGAGATCGCGCTTGTAAATGAAAATGTTCTCTCTGTTTAATAGCTCTGGGATTTGTATGTGATCATGCTGTGTGACCAACTAAAATAAAATAATAATAAAAATGAATTAGATTATTTGCTAATGCCAAGGCACATTAAATATTTTTTGACAACAGAGAAGATGCTTTCTAAATTGTAATTAGCCTGGAAATTATTGCACAAAGTCAGCTTCCCTATAATCCTTTAAAATCAGAAGGGTTGTAATTGGCCTTAGAGATTCAGCACTGCTTTGTGCTTCGTTTTCCAGAAGTTCTGGTTCTGCATAT
The DNA here is from genome assembly GCA_032468235.1 of Pseudoxyrhopus heterurus. Classification (NCBI taxonomy): domain Eukaryota; kingdom Metazoa; phylum Chordata; class Lepidosauria; order Squamata; genus Pseudoxyrhopus; species Pseudoxyrhopus heterurus. Next base: position 53,528 of record JANHJO010007002.1, on the reverse strand, counting down.
GTAATAGCTGGATCCTTTGTGGCTGCGATACAAAACTCCATCTGGGAGGGGGAAAGTGTGAAGCAAGTAAAACAATTGGATTATTTCCCACACTTGCAATGCATGCTAATGGACAGAGGACATTGGTAAACTGCGTTTAGACTAGCATGTAGAGAAACATGGTGAATGTTGATCTGGATTACATAATGTCAAAAAGAAGAGGAAGTTAGATGTATACTGAGAAATTGTGTGTAAGAATATTACAGGTGTGGATAGCTTAAAAAATAATTAAATTAAACTCTTATCTTGTGTAGGGTTGCATTTATTTTCTGCTAGCTTTCTAAAGGGGAAAGAGTGTATCCTTTTTGAGAAATGATTTTCTGCTTACTGTATCATATACAGAACCACATTCTGACTTTTTGCAGATGCTCTTCTAGAGTCATTGTAATGATATGGCAATAAATGTGCAACAGCTATTGATTAGTTCTCCTGAGGCCAATCCAGCCACTCCCCACGATACATGGAAGGCAAGGCACTGAGGTTCTGCCAGGTTGCCAGAACATTGATGGCCAACAACCCATCATCAAACCGTTCAAAATATGATTGCATGAGTGACCACATGTAAATTCAGTGACCACATGAAGCATATTTCAGCAAAGGAAGCCTGAGGGAACTCAATAGTCTGCTGTCCTACTCTGATTCCACATTATGTACTCCTCTTGTGTAACTTCCATTAATTTGGCTGGGAAAAAAGAGAGGGTATTCGATTATGTTTAGTGTTTCTTTGGTGAAGAAAGGTCAGCTTAGCCTGGAATGAAGTCCTTAGAGCAGTGGTGGCTAACCTGTTCGGCACTGAGTGCCGAAACAGGAGAGCGCACGCTTGCACCGGAAACTGAAAGACCAGCTCCCCAACGTGCGTGGGAGTCCTGGAAACCAGAAGCTTAGCTTTCTGGTGCACACATCTGCGCTGGCCACCTGGTCTTCCGGTTTCTAACACGCATGTGTGTGCGAAGACCAGCTGGCCGGCGCGCGCATGCACTCCGGGGAGCTGCTCTTCCGTTTCAAGTGCTCCCACGTGCACTAGCTGGCCGGCATACATGCGCTCACCAGAACCCAGAAGAGCAGCAGGTGACAGTTGGCGTGCCTGGAGAGATGGCTTTGTGTGCCACTTTCGGCACGCGTGGCATAGGTTCGCCATCATGGCCTTAGAGGGATCATTTAGCTCAGTCAAGACTTTGTGTTGATTTGACAAAAGAAAACCTAGCTATCATCAAATAATGTGTCCCTTTAAAAAAGAAAGGAAGAAAAAAAGGCAGAAAAACCCACTCCAAAGCAAGAACAACAAAACCCCCATGGCGTATCCCTTCTGAGGGAAAATAGCAAGGCAGATTTTGGCCTCGATGGTTACTTTTGTCAGCATTTCTTGAAATGGATCTTCTCCAGATCAGATTTATTTTCCAGCCAGACTGAAGCCTCCAGCTATGAATGCAGTCCTTAATTAAGGCCTCTTCCTAGGCAACATGTTAAGTTTTACTGCTGTCCCTTCAGGACAGCCAAACATTTTACTATTACAAAATTTGGGGAGGTTCTTCATTCATTGCCAAATGACAGATATAAGGGGCTGAAAGCTGCTGAAGTGCTGTTGCACAAGGATTACATAAGCTTCTTATATATCTGATGTGAACGAAACTTGCAGAGTTTATATTCTCTGTAACAATCTGTTGTGTTGGAAATGTTCTGAGAGAAAGAAGAAAAAAATGGGTTACATAGAATCATATCTTCATTGTTAGTTTAGAATTAACAAAATCTGCTATATTTTTTAAAATATTTCCTTTGTGGTGAATAATTCAAATTTTAATTACTTGAATCTGTGCAGGAGTGATCTATTGCCCTTCCAAAGCTGGGTGTGACCCCATTGAGTGGGGCATTTTGAGCCCCCTTTTCTCCTCCCCCTGATCCTGGATCAGTAGTATTGAATGGAAGATTTATTCTTCTTGGCCTAGAACTAAGGAGAATTTTCTTGACAGTGAGAACAATTAATCAGTAGAATGGCTTGCCTCTAGAAGGTGTGGGTGCTCCATCACTGGAGGTTTTAAAGAAGACATTGGATAGTCATTAGGAAGGGAGAATGGTGGCCTTTAAGTTGTCCTTCAACACTTAACCTCTGAGTAATATACTGATTAGACACAGAAACCTGGACAGAGTCTTTTCCATTATGGGGAAATGCACCGTATTGCTCTTTTGATCAGGAATCAGCAATCTCTTGTAATCCTGGGCAGTATTATATGACTGGCTCTGTACATCATATGCAAATGTAAATTTTTGTCCTACTTACTGGTGAAGCATTTCCTCTTTGGGGCAGATATACCAGCTATCATATTTCCATGAAAAAGAACACTGCTAAGCTTATAATTAAGATTAAAGGGCCTACATTCTATGTGCCAAAGGACATAAGAAGCGATCCTCAAAGGGTCTCTTGGAAAATGATTTAAATACTAGCAGAGTGTGAAAAAAAATACTTGCTAATTGATTGTATAGTAAAACTAATAAGTGATTTCTTAAGACTAGGGCGTTCTTAGGGTTTTCCAAACAATGATGCTAATGCAACTGAGTGCCTACTCACTTGGATTCACACTTTTATGACCAAATCTTGTAATCTTTATTGTGAGCTTACTCAGGCAAAACTCACTTTGAGTCAGTGGAAAGTATGGACTGAATCACAGCTGGTTGAAACTGCTAAATCATCCAGCCTTGGGATGAATAGACTGGATGACCTACAGGTCTTTTAACCTTAATGGATAGTTGGAAATTTGGGATTAAGAGACTGGAAAAATAAGAAGAAAAGATAGTGATCACAGCAAATTGACTTTTTTTTACACTTTTAAAATTTTCCATGAATATTAGAATTCATATGTTAAGAGACTGGTTTGGCTTCATCTAAAAAAATCACCCCTATTAAGTGTAGGGCTTGTTATAACTCTGGTTTTCTAGAAGATTAGAGTTGCTCCTTGTCAAACACTATTGCTGATTTGCATCCATGACTGTGGATGCAAATCCACAATCGTGGATTTGCATGATTCATGATTCAAACAAGTTGAGGAAAAGCATTATTTGAGATCCTGGAGACCCAGTACAAATCCCAAAAGTGCTTTTTCAAGAGCCAACTGGACTTTCTGGTTTTTCTTTGAAGACATTTGAAGAAGCTTCTTGGATGAGAAGCAAAATGTCTTCAAAGAAAAACCAGGAAGTTCAGTTGCCTCTTGAAAAAGCACCTTTGGGACCTTGTTGGTATGGTAGAAAGAAAGGAAGGAAGGAAGGTTGAAGAAGCAATTCCACCAGCTTTCCTTCTAAGAAATTGTGTTTTGTGGTTAGCAATGGCTATTAGAAAAGAACCAGTTTGGTGTAGTGGTTAAGGCATCAGACTAGAAACCAGGAGACTAGAAATTCTAGTCCACGCCTTCGGATCAAAGGCAGCTGGGTGACCCTGGGCCGTTTTCTCTCATCCTTAGGAACGGTTAGGGTTCAGTCTAATTTTCATGAAGCGACTTGGCTAGCCAACCTATTGACCCTTTCCTTCTTCAGTAGGGTTTCCCAACCTTGGCAACTTTAAGGCCCATGGACTTTAACTCTCAGAATTCTGGGAATTAACTATTTTGATATATGTTGGTTTATACTATTTCTGTGTCTCCATTCACCCAACTGCTAGTTATGGTCAAATAAGTCATTGAAGTCGGGGTAGGCTGCTGGGGGTTCGCAGGGGTTTGGAGATCCTCTTGCTAAGGGCCTGTCCAGTTTGGAGAACCCCAAATCCCACTCCTGGCTAGCCCCACCCAGCCTCATCCCTCCCAGGAGTCTCTACGCGGCCCGTTTTGGGTCCCAGGTAAGTGCAGGGCCTGTGTGGAGGTTTGGGGAGGGCGAAAAACGTACTTCCCGGAAGTTCCGGAAGTCTGGAAATGCGGCTGTTTCTGGCTTCCAGTGGGCCTCCGGAGCCCAGGGGAGGCCATTTTTGCCCTCCCAGAGGCTCCAGGAAACCCTCCAGAGCCTGGGGAGGGTGAAAATGCCCCCCCAAC
>JANHJO010007002.1:6220-17453 GCA_032468235.1 Pseudoxyrhopus heterurus | reverse complement strand
CATTTTTAAAAAAGATTTTTAACTAGTACCATGCAGAAAAAGGTTATATGCATCTTTGTATCCATTTATAACCATTCTTATTCTCTCTTGATGAAAGAGAATTTGCTTACTTTGTTTATTTTGGTGAAATTCTAATGCATAGAATGTGGTAGAGTTTTTCCTAACGAATATCACTTGTAGCACTATTAAAAGCAGAAGAGTGAGGATCAAAGGACATCCATAAGAAACTACTGCTCCCGAAACATGTTCCTATTTCTGAGATGTAGAACTTTCTTTTTTTACTCTTTTTGTCTTCTTTCCTTTTCTTCATTTCCTCCCTTCCTTCACATTTTTCAATCCAAGGCAATTCCAACCAAAACCAATCCAAGACACCAAGATGCCTGGAGTCTGTGGAAGTCTAGATGGGAGACAACAGGTTTTGGTTGAACCCTTGCAAGACTGAATGGCTTTGGGTGCATGGAACTTTGAGATCTGGGCTTTAACATGTTTAGTTTTGAATGGGGTTGCACTACCCCAGAGAAACCCAGTGCAGAACTTGGGGGTTCTCGTGGACTTACAACTCCTGCTCAAAGAGCAGGTGGTAGTCATGGCTAGGAAAGCCGTTGCACAACTTAGTGTTGTGTGCCAGTTGTGCTCTTTTCTGGACCAGGGGTCCCTGTGCTCAGTCACTCATGTCCTATTCTCACACTTGAACTATTAGACTGTCTATCCTGATACCAGGATCCAGAAGAAAAGCCTTCTCTGCTGCGGCACCTGCCTTTGGAACATCTTATCCTCCAAGAAAAAATCTGCCTCCATCCTCCTATCCTTCCACAGGAGCCTAAAGACTTGGCTCTGCTGGTTTGCCTAGGGAAAAATGGGGGAGTTCCATGCTGGAGGTGGCTGCTGGATTGATGGCAGACTCCATTTCGCCCTCTTGTCCTCTGCTTTCCACCTGACCATTTTTTTTTGGTTCTCATATTGATTTATTTCCATTGTGTTCTTTTCCATTGTTTATTTTATTGTTCTATTATCCTTTGTTCTACTTACACTCTTTTCATTTCTTCCTTTTCAATTGTTGTAAGCTGCTGTTGTAGGCAGCAAATAAATTGAACAAAGAAGTATGTATGTATGTATGTATGTATGTATGTATGTATGTATGTATGTATTTATGCTCTTCTTATCCTTGATCATTCAGGAGCTAAAACTGGTGCAGAATGGGACCTCTAGGGTGATCCATGTTATACCACTGTTCCATGAGCTGCATTGGCTGTCAATTTGTTTCTGGGTACAATTCAAGGTGTTGGTTATCACCTTTAAAGCCATTCATAGCATGAGTCCAAGTTATCTGAGTAACTGTCTCTGTCCAATGGATTGGCTCACCTCATCTGTGCCAACAGAAGGTGCATGCTGTGAACCTCATTGGTCAAGAAATTTTGGCTGATAGAGTCCAGGAGGAGAGCCTTTGCTGCTATGGCTCCTACCCTAGGTGAGATCCATACCCACACTTCTGACTTGCCATAAGGACCTGATGACCTGGGTCTGCCAGTTGACCTGGGGCCCCAATGGAGGTGCATCATGCTGGAGGTGACTGACAGATTAAGACACCTTTCTCTGTGTGCATCCTGCTCCCTTCCTCTCCTTCTTTTTCATTGTAAATTATTACTATTATTGAGAATATTTATTTCTTTTGTTTTATTGGCTTTTGATGTTTGTAAGCTGCCCAGAGTCACTTCTAGGTGAGATGGTGGCAAACAAGTCTAACAAACAAACAAACAAGTAAGCAAAAGCAATCTGGTGTCTTCCAGATATGCTAGTAGCAATTTCAGAAGTTGGTGACCAACACCTCTGAAAGGTATGAATTTTGGGAACTATTGAATTGGATTAATCAGAACTGGGATGGGTAACCTGCAAATCTGCAGTTCATGGACCTTATGATTCTTTAAATCAATTTTTGTAACTCCTGCTTTTGTCCAATCATGTCACTGAAATGTGATGGCTATAGATCTCAAATAAATGGTAGTTTCTTCCTTAAAGACCCCACTCAAATCCTGAAAAAAACCCTATCTTTGGCCACATACATGCTTTGTAGGTTTGCATCCTCCTCCTCCTCCTTCTCACTTCGGCCACTTGTCTCATCCCTCCTAAAAGTGCAACACTTGGAGAAGGAAACAGGAAGCAAATAAGAATGCTTTTTTTGGGGTTGCTTGTTCTGTTTCCCAAGAGTTAGTTCTTGCTTAAAGAATGTTTGAGACCAAATTTGGTTTCATAATAGAGAACATAAAGAGAACAAGAGCCTTGAATTTGCCCACCACTACTTAACACCTACTGACACTATTTTTATTTAAATTATAGCAATTTTTAAATGTGCATATTAATAGACACAAAGAAGTTATGCAAAATCATATCCTCTCTATTTTTAATGCTGCATTTCCCTCTTTTTAATATTGTACATTTTGTATGAATCCATGAGTTTGTTTTTCAGGCAGTAGTGTATAACAGAAAAGAGACCAGGATGAGACTTCTGTAGATCATAATGCCCTGCCCATCATTCTGAAATTTTCAAACCATCACCTCTGATCTCTCTTCAGTGTGAAATCATATTCTTTCAAGTGAACACTACTGCAGAGTGACATCAGAGGTCATTATCTTGAATGCCAATGGATAGGCTATATTGTCAGTGCAGTGATATCTGGGGATTTCAACACATATACAATACATTGTGACTAGACTTCATGCCAGGATAAAGAGCTTTGATTTTTTAATAGTGGGGAAAAGTCACTTGTTTAACCACAAGCTTAAGGGTGGAAATAGAGCCATCAGTTATTGGACAATAGTTGAGTAACAATTCTTACTCTCAGTGATTGAATAAGAAAGACAAGTGATGATTGGCTTTCCATTTTCTGCTAGGCCTGTAGACTCCCTAGTAATCAAAAAAATTCAGAATTATCTAGCAAAGTTTCCAAGTGCAACATAAGTACTTATCTTGAAGGGCCCTGTGTCATTACCGTCTCTTTTTTGGGGGTCTGTGTGTTGAATAAATGGCTTTCTTATATTCCCCCCTGCGACCAAAAACATTTAGTTTGTTCTCTGTTAAAATCTGGCCCAATTATGTTTGATGCTGACACTGGATTTTGATTGTCATAATAACATTCAATAGATAAGAAACAATGAGGGACAGAATTGGGTAACTATAAAGCAGAATTGTACATCTAATTCCCAATAGAAGACTATCAGGATTTCAAATCTCTTATAGAAATCCATGTTATGATCAGGGGAAGGGATTCCATGTTGGACTTCATGCAGATATCCCTGTGTATTTTGATTCTCTATGTGGGGCTTTGCGGTTCCATGAAAAAGCACTTCCCTGTATTTGCACATGATGAAAACAGCCTTATGGAAGAATTCAATTAGATTAGCAGCGACAAGCAACTGCTTGCCCCACCATTCCTGAGCAACAGTTTATTCCTAGGGTAGTGAGAAGGACTTGAGCCAGCGGTCAGCAAGCTGACAAATCTGTCTTCTTTGCTGGGTGGCTGTCACTCAAATTGGGTGCCTGCTGATTGTTATGGCGTTCCCTGTATTAACACCCTGCTGGGATAATTCTTTTTTATCCCTTTTTTTGGCCACCAAGAGGGTCTGCTACCACACTGCTGTTTTTCATCTTGTTAATTGAGTCATTTATTTCTTCAAAAGGTGAAACTTTATCAGGCTTTACTTGCCAAAATGTGAGAAGGCATTTTTTAATGATACATCAAATGCTGGAAGCATGCAGGTGCCACGTTGAGGGGCGAATAATACATTTTAAAAAATGCTGAGCGGGAAAGTCAACAAAAACTGCCCAAGAAGATCTAAGAAAAAAAAAACTAGTGGGGAAAAAAACCCACAAAAGCTACAGTTTATGCAAAGCTCACAATATATCACTTACAAATATCTTATGTCTCTGCATACAATTAATGTTCTGTCTGTCTGTTTGACTGTCTGGAGTACACATTCCACAAGACTTATTGGAGATTATGAATATTGCACAGACAATGTATAAAATACAGTTAAGGTTGTAATATGCACATTCTGGGATATATCTCTCTATGGAAACATTATATGCATTATCTCTCAGTGAACAATGGCTGGTTCTCATTTGAAATGTATTTACACTAATTTTCAAGTTGACTTTAAAATGATCAGTTTGATATCTAGGGGTAACAACCTAAATGCAGACAATTTTCTTTGCATCAATATTTTTACTTTTAGGGAAAAAAAATAGAATACTAAAAATTCCCAATACGTGCAGCAGCCCCCAAACCTCTGAATTAACATATAAACTGCTTACTTCTCTAACTGACCAGCTGAAATTCTGCAGTTCCAATATGCCTTAAAGAACATTCTGACTGGACAGAAAAATAATAATCTAGTGCCAAGTAACAGGGCACCTGTTCTGAATGAGGTTGATGGCCATATAGGAAGAGTTCCCCTGGTCAGCAGCTTCAGTGGCAGAAAGAAATATTAAGGAAAGAAAGAAAAGAAAAACACAAATGCCATATGGATCAGTTCAAGGAGGCCATGGCTTCCTGAACAATCAAGATGGCTGGTGGGATGGGGGAACCAAAAGACATTTTCATGAAGAGCAAACAAGCAAAATGCTGAAGCTGGCAGTACTGACAGAGCAGAGGGTGTGGGGGTGACAGTCAAAGGAATACGTGACAAACATGATTCTGAAGGGGAGGGGGACTGAGCTAGGAAGGACCTTGAAGCTTGAGAGCATATAGCACAACCTGAGATTTGAGAGAGATAGTCAAAGGGAATAGACACATAGAATAGAATAATTAATTGAATCTGAGATGCTCATAATCGGTAGAGTAGGGTTTAGGTTGTTGACTGTCTCATCAGAACATGCCTTACTTATTCCAAAGAATTTTTCCTCTTTTCAGATTTTGGCAGATAAATACTCTGTTTTGTTTTACAACAAAGACCATTAAGAAACAATGCAACCTTTTTTGAAGGGAAAAAAAAAGAAGATTAAATGAACAGAACTCATTTTGTCACACTGTTGGCCAAGTAATGGAATCCAAATTCAGGTCAGTTTCAACATTTAGTTATTTATTTGGAAAATTTATATTACTGCCTACTCGCTCACAGCAACTCAAGGTGGCTTACAAGAAATAAAAACACAACATAAAAGAAATAAAAATAATAAAAAAATAAAATAATGAAATAACCCCACCCCCACCCCAGCAACAACACACACCCCTACCAGCCATTTGATGGGCTTTATCCTGCTCTGAGTCCCCAGGGCTGTGGCAGAACCATATCTTCAGGGCCTTCCAAGAGAGTGTCAGAGTGGGGGCCAGTCTAATTTATGCAGGGATAATATTCCAGAGGGAGGGAGCCACCATAGGGAAGGCCCTTCTTCTGGGTCCTGCCAGATGTATCTCCTTAGGGGACAGAACCTGCAACATTCCTTGCCTTTCTGCTCTAGTGGGTCGGGTGGATGTGACCAGCAAGAGACAGTCCCTCAGATAATCTGGTCCCAAGCCATGAAGGTGACAATCAGCACCTTGATTGCACCCGAAAGCAAATCGGTAACCAATGCAGCTCCCGCATGAGAGGTGACACATGTGTACACTGAGGTCTGCATAAAACCATGTGGGCTGCTGCATTTTGCACCAACTGGAATTTTTGGATGGTTTTCAAGGGCAGCCCCATGTAGAGCACTGTAGTGTAATAGTCAAGATGGGAGGTGACTAGGGCATGACTGACCATGAGTAGGGACTGTTGGTCCAGGAAAAATCATAATTGGCACACAACCCACAGTTGCGCAAAGGCCCTCCTAGTCATGACTACCACCTGAACTTTGAGCAAGGAGAACCCCCAGATTACACACAGGGTCTGTTTGGGGGCAGTGCCACTCCATCCAAGACCAAAGGTGGCAATTCTCCATGGACAAAATCCAGAGCCACTTGGTCTTGACAGGGTTCAGTTTCAATCCATTGTTCCCCATCCAGCCCCTAACAGCCTCCAGGCACTGTGAGAGGGTGGTCACAGCATTGCTTATTTCACCGCAGGCTGAAGTATACAGCTGAGTATCATAGCATATTGATGATATCTCAGTCCATGGTGACGGATGATCTCACACAATAGCTTCAGGTGGATGTTGAATAGGAGCAGAGAGAATACCACGCCTTTAAGGACCCCACAAAGCAGTGGGCAAAGGCTGGATCTCTTGCTTCCTATTAATGCCAACTGAGAGCAGCCACAGAGGAAGGAAGTGAACCAGGATAGCACACAGCCTCTCACCCCCAGCTCCCAAAGCCACTCCAGAAAGATACCATGGTCAATTGTATCAAAAGCCACCAAGAGTCAAGTAGAGCAAGGATGGATGCACTACCCCCATCCCATTCCCACCAGAAATCAGAAAAAAAGCACAATCAATGTCATTTCTGCCCCCATATGCAAGTCTGAATCTGACTGGTAGGGGTCTACACAACCCGTTTCATCCAGAAACCTCTGGAGCTGCCACACAACCACCTTCTCAACAAGATTGGAGATTGGAAGCAAGGCCCTACAAAATTTAGAAGTTCCCTTTGTAGAATCTGAGCAAGTGACATGTTTTATCTCAGGAAGCAGCTTCAATCATCCTATTTGGATTTTATGGTCCCTACACATGTTGGACCACATGGAAGGGTGGTGGTATCATTTTTTTTCTTCACACTTCCATCACTTCACTCAACTTTCCCTCATGTATTAGCTACAGAACTTATTCTATGGGGAGTCAAGTCTACTCAGATAGGTTCTCCATGAGTTGAAGAACTTTGGAGGTACGGTAGCTCTGCAGAGCCTATACAGGTAAAAAAAAAAATTCCCATTGCAGAGGTTACTTCTCCAACAAACACAATCTAATCATTCAAAGGGAATCAGAGAAAGAAAGACCTATGGTCATCCTGCCCCCTCTTTCATGTGAACCTAAATTTGCTTCACTCAATTGACCTATCTTGTACAGGACTGGTTTCATCAGTATTGATATAATATATGATATAATGAAATTGTTTTATTATGCCTTACACTTTATCCTATTCTGTTCCGATGTACAATTTGGGAATTATATTAATGATGATGTTTTTAAAGTAACTAAATAAAGCAACATTTCTTCCTAGGGCTACAAGCCTCTGAAAATAATCCAAAGGTACCACATATCACTTAACTTCATTCTCAGTTAGATGCCAGGATCGTTGCTGGTCTGGTGCTGGCCCTGGGGCAGATTCTTGCCCTGTAGTGATATGATCACATTTTGGCCACTTGGCAACTGGTTCACATTTATGACCATTGGGAATGGTTTGACCCTGTTGCTCCTGAGGAAGTGGACAGGATTCTAAGGAGTATGTGCATAAGCATCTGTGTTTTAGACCCATGTCTCTCCTGGTTTGTGAAAGCTTCCTGGGAAGTGACATGCGGGATGGGTGGACTGTGACAGTGATTGATGCTTCTTTTACAGGAGGGGTAGTGCCCCAGCACTTTAAGGAGGCTGTAGTCTGCCCTTTTCTCAAGAAACCATCACTGGATTCCATCCTTTGGATAATTTCTGACCTGTCTCAATCTTCCCTTTTTGGAAAGTTATTGAAATAATTTTGATGAGGGACCAAACAAAATGAAATCAGTAACAGTTTAAAAAATGCTTTAAGTAAGTATGCATCGAGAAGCAGGGTGACATAAATAGTTTATGCTTATAATTATTTAGTGCCAGAAGCAGGGGGTGGGTGAAAGAGAAGTAAAATTGGCAAATAGTAAGCAGTGGCAAATGACTTAAGCAGGAAATACAGGCAGATATATTTCACTCAATTTAATTTGGCATTTAACAGCAAAAATTAAATTAAATTAATTAATTGTATCTAGTGGTAGAAAAATGCTGCTGGCAAGCACCGAGTCCAGAGACTGAGTTTGGTCACTGATTTGTCATGTGACTCCATCTTTCAGTTAACTGAAACTTATTGTCTGAATTATATATTGGAAGGAAGCTGATTCTGTGTAATGAAATGAGAATCAGGTTGTATGAATGGCTTTGCTTAATTTTTTGGCAAAACTTCCCTTCTTAGGTAGTGTAGAAGTGACAAATGTAAAAGGAAGAACACATTAATTAATGGTGTGGTTAATTTTGCTCTATAACTGCAGGTAAAAATTAATATCAATCTTAAACAACAATGGCCGTGATCCAGTACATATGAAATGTTTCTAACACAAAATGATTTATGATTCTTTCTTATTAACTTGTCTTACATGTTGTTTGTCATTTCCCCAAGATTTAGAGAATTTTTTTTTTTAACAATTTGAACAATATAATCTTAGGTGTTCTTACCCAGAAATCCTACTGAAAACAATGAGATTTGTGTCATGGAAACTAATTAAGCTTTCCTCTGAATAATTATTCTCTTCAGATTCTAATGTGATAATATTATTGGGTTATAATTTTTTGGAAGCAAAAAGTATACTTGTTTTAGTCTAGAAATGGCTACTTACACATAAAACTCCCTGTGGTGATATGATCACATTTTGGCCACTTGGCAACTGGTTCACATTTATGATCATTGGCAGCATTCTGTGGAGATGTGACCATACTTTTTGCTGGATTTTTTTTTTGCCAGTTTCCGGCATTTACTTCTGTTTTCCAGCAAAATATGCCCATTGAAGAAAATTGCTTAACAACCGCAGTGTTCGCTTAACAGCTGGTGCAGAAAAGGTCATAAAATTGATCACAATTACATGGTGACTTATTTAATGACCACCATGACTTATGACTGTAATTCTGGGCTCAATTATGGTTGCAAGTCAAGGACTTACAGATATGTATATGGATCTGATAATGAGTCAAATAAATAATGCTATGGATTTCACTGAGATAATTTCACAGTCCAGTCGTGCAGCATCAATACTGCTATAATTAAGAGAAGCTACAGGTAGTCCTCAAGTTATGAATGTAATGGAGCCTACCCATTCCATTCATAACCCGAGGATTTGTAGGAGTGAATCTCGTACCTTGAATGCAATCACTCCCTCCTTTCACCCATGCATTCACTAATTGAATGTGCAACTCATTAAGTGCACATGAGGTATCTCATGGTGGGGAAGGCCATGGGGGGGGGTAGTGATGGAACAGGCCACCTGCTTCAGACCACTCAAGGCCTCCCCCAACCCACTGAGATACCTCATTCTCCTTCCCCTCGGATTCCCACAATTGCTCTCCCCCATCTTGCCGTGCCAGGTCACTTACCTTGTGAAGTTCTGTCTCCTCTCCAGCCTCTCTGTTTCTTTGCCTGCTCCTGGAGAGTGGCGAGAGCAGAGGGAGAGCAGGACAAGCGTGTCCTGCTTGGCTTCTCTGACTCACCGAGGCTGCCCGCCACTTCTGGAGCAGCGGGCAGCCTCGACTCTCCTACAAAGGCTTCAAGCCTCCCGTTGGCGTGCAAAATCTTTTCATGGAATTAGGCTGATCCTTGGATAGTAAGGAGATAGTAATCTACAAAAGGTAGTAATGAGGATTTATGTTCAACTCCATGATGGGGATCTACAAGATTCCATTTTAACTTCCATGCTGTTTAACATTTGCATTAAGCTGTTGACTAAGATAATTTATACATTTAATATGCTTTTGGATCATTCGGCTGGACTGGGCTTTGAGGATACTGTTTTGCAGTGATTGGACTTCTTTCAGCCAGGCTGTGTCCAAAAGAGGGAACAAGAGAGCAGGAACATGTCAAAAAATAATGACAGGAAAGAGGGCTCCAATAGGACTCATAGCTACATAGGAGACAGGTTCTCCTTTCATTGATTTCTTATGCCATTCCTTCCACAACATATTTGCAGCGTTTGTTGCATCTTCTTCCATTCCTTCTTTGGGGGAGGAATACTTTACAGTGATTGGGAAGGTGGGGAAAAATCTTTGTGGGGACCAGGCCCCACAAAAGAAATAGCTATGTGATCCTCTTTCTCTTCCTTTCCTCATTTTCCTCCCTTGGCCTCAAGAGCATGGAAGAGAGGTGTTGATTGAGTTTTCTCTTGCCATTGAGGGGTGCCACCTGACAGGTACAGTGGGAAGCTCAGAGTACTCTATTTATACTCCTGTTGGGGAATAAGCCTCTGATATGTAGACCTGTGGTCTCCATCTTGTTCCCCAGTTTCTGTCTACCACAAAAGTGAAATCACGAGATGTCTACCACAATTAAATGGTTAAACAGAAGAACATGAGAAATAATTTCCTCTGTTTGAGATATTGAGTATTTACTCAGTTATGTGAACCAGTCTTTCTCTGGGACAATGTTCATCATAGCGTCTAATCATAGGTGAGAAACTGTAACTTGGAATGTATCCTGAATAGGAAGGGATGCCAGCTAAAAAAGACTATTAATTCTGTGTTACTTGCTAAATGTATGTTGAAAGTTAAAATATGGATAAAGCCTTTTAAAATAACTGGTAGGCACCTGATGAATATGTGAAAGCTGCGTCCTATCACATATTTTATAGCTTTGGATACTTAATGGCTACCTTTTTCGTCTGTGATTGATGCTGTGCTAAGATTAGGTCAACTTTGTACCAATATGCAAGCTGTTCTCAACTGTAATGTACTTTAGAGACACCATTCTCCTAGGATACTTTTTGTATTAGGCAAATGAAAAGCTGTAAACCTGACGTTGAGCCTGGAGGCTTTTTCCTTAGATGCTAATGATAGAGATGGCAATGGATAGGCTTGCATTCAATAGCAGACCATAAAAGAAAAAAAAACTAATGATTTTTCTGTCTTCAAAATGTTGCCCTTAATTTTCCAGAGTCGTTTCAGACCAGAAGACAATAACTGATTTCGCACTCAATGGATAGCTTCTTGGGTTCTGTTTTGGAAGATGAGCAGCAGTTAGCCTTCTGTCAAAAAGCAATTTTAAGCCAATATCTCTTCCACAATATCTTTTTAAATTGAGTTTGATTCAGAGAAATAAAATATTAGGATGTAATTCCATTTTTTTTTTCAGAAGTTTGTCTAATGCTATCATTATCTGGGCTGCAAAAGTTTAGATGATCACTAGATGGCAGGACAGCAGATTCCTTCTGTTTTTGTTTTTGTTTTCTCTTTCCTGCTCTTGGTGGCCATCTGGATTTCTGCAGTGTACCTCTGGTAATCTTAAATAATGCTGATTATTACTATATGGAGCTGCAGTGGCTCAAGTGGTAAGAGCGGAGTACTGCAGATCAGCAGTTTGGCTGATCGAATCCCATCAGC
>JANHJO010007001.1:49363-59387 GCA_032468235.1 Pseudoxyrhopus heterurus | reverse complement strand
TTCACCTGTATTCTTTAATTGCATTAAAATGATTTGAAAAACCATCTTATTCCATCATAGTCCTGAAGCCGAGTACAATATTGTACCAGGACAGATTCAAAGGTCTAGTCCTATATTATTCCCAACATACAGACTGAAATAAAAATAAGGTTATGACCCCAATTTGAATAACCCTAGTATGCAATATTGTGTGGTTTTAATTAGAGAGTTGGAGCAAGTGAATCCAGAAAGTTCTAACAGAAGTAAACCATACTTTTTCAGGAGACACAATTATCTGCTAAATCGCTGAACTCTTCACAGTCTCTTCTATTTGTTTTGCTTTGGGGTTTTAATGAAAAAGAAGATATCTCACTTTTTTTCCATGAACACTACCTGCAACCTAACTACTTGGCTATGTAGTAGACCTCTGTGGTATTAGGAAGATGTCCTCATTCTGTCTAATTGCCCTTGAGAAAACATGTTAAATTATCCTATTGCATATAAAACTGTTAAAATATAAATCTAATAGCACTCACACTTCAAACTACAAGTCTCACACTTCAAACCCTCTGTGGTAATTTTGTCATGCAGCACAAGTATTCTGATTGATGTACTTCTCCAACACTGAATCACTTGGTTGACAAGTGGAAGGGCACAACTGGTAGACAGCCAACTGGATCTAATTGTATCCTGTTTTCCCTGGTTGCTTTCCTGTTATTGTTTTTGGTGAGGAAAAACAACCCAAAAAAAAATAACAGCTGAACAATGGGCCTAGGAAATGGCGAAGTTGGAGGCAGTCTGAAAGGGTGGTAAGATGTAATAGTTTAATCTACTTGACCCTGATTGATCTCATCTAAGCTAGCTGACTTGGGTTCCAGACAGAAAGAAGGAAGCAATTCCTCCCATTTTTTCTCCATATAGGGCATGTGAGGTATCAAAACGTTTTTTTGCCTTTGTGGAGCCAGGGTGGGTGTGGCCTACACATGATGCATCCGGCCCCCTGGCCGCCAGTTTGACAGGCCTGATATAGGGGAAATCATAAGGGGAAAAAATGGTTCTGTCCTACCTCATCCTTAGGAAAATGAAGAGATTTTTATTGGTCCCACCCAGCTACCACCCAAACTGTAATCTAGATACAGGTTGCAGTACTTGAATAGATGCACTTACATCATCTTGAGCGTTAACATATGCACCAGCTCTAAGTAGCATCTTGATGAGGTGTTCATTCTGCTTACTTTTAGAAATCTATTTAGCAGATTTTAGGGGAGAGAAAGGGAAAAAAATGGAACATTATTGGAAAATGGGTAACATTGTATATTAAGCAGTCAGCTAAAGACTTTCTCCTATACATTTATCCAAATCCAGCTGAGAACATCTATGTTCTCTTAAACTTCCCAATACTAAACATTCTCAAAAAATAATTAGGAAATCTGATTAGCTGCCAAGTTCTGCCCTAAGAAACTATGGATTATGCTGTTCAGATCTTTCATAATGTTTGCAGGATCACAGGATGTACCTAATCCCATGCACCTAATTGCAATTTCCCAATTCATAGTCATGGTGAAATATTACATTATTTACCCTGTAATTCCGCAAACATTGCTTCTTGTCCTACCCTCAGATGCTCTGGTGAATAACTTGACTCCCTCTTGTTTGTGATAGCCCCTCAAGCACTGGAAGACGGCTATCGCATGAGCCCCAGTCCTTCTCTTCATTAGACTAGACATACTGTATCTAATTCTCTCAATCATTCATTGTATGGTTTAGCCTTCAGACCCTCATGATCTTTGTAGATCTTCTCTGCATGCCCAGGAGCCTCTTCTGAATTTAGAGAGAGCTGGCTAAGAAGATGCTCTGGGGATGTTCTAACTTTTCTGGGCCTTCAAAAAACTGGAAAAGGCCTGTGGAAATAATGCAACTCCTACAAAAAGTCTTTTGGTTTTTTTTTGCCAGAGACAGAAGTAAGAGATAAGAAACTCTAAGGAGAGCTACATGGCAGATTTTACTAAGCAGAGAAGGTTGTAACCATTAGGGCAAGATCACTAGAATACAATATCTTCCAATAAGAAAAATTAGAAAGTCATTATCAAAAATCCCTGCAACTTTCAAAAGCAAACTATATAAAGGGGGGAAAAAATCCCAACCTCCCAGAAAACCTTTTTCTCATTCTTGTCCTATATATCAGATTATCTAATGTCTTTTTTTAAAAATAATCTTTATTAACTTTTACAGATAAAATACAAATAACAGAAATCAAAACAAACAAAACAAAACATCAACACAAAAGACCAAACAACCGAATATAAACAACCAAGTTAAAAATAACCATCAAATACAACTTTTAGAAATACTCTTACATTAAGATCACTCCTCTGGATGATAGATCAATCTGCACTAATGTTACTATCGCATCTCTACTAAAAAAAATGTATAATATAAGTTATTTCCTTTCCTATCTATGTATACGTTCTATTCTATACATACTTTCTTTTTTCTTTTTTCTATCCATTGATACACCGAATCCCAATAAACACAGTTTCCTTTCTCCCCATTGTCCTTAATCAGTGTCTTTTGAGTGGACTGGTTTATTCCCATCTGTTCTTTGTTTTTTTAATGCTATCATATAATTTTTCAGTACAGTTAGTCCTTGACTTACAACAGTGTGTTCGAAGTTACAACAGCACTGAAAAAAGTGACTTATGACCATTGTAGCATCTCCATGGTCATGTGAACGAAGTTCAGACGCTTGGCAACTGACTCATATTTATGACGGTTGCAGTGTCTCAGGGTCATGTGATCACCTTTTGCAACCTTCTGACAAGCAAAGTCAACAGGGAAGCCAGATTTATTTAACAACTGTGTTACTAACTGAAGAACTGCAGTGATTCACTTAATAACGGTGGCAGGAAAGGCTGTATGTTTTGGGCAACATTCACTTAACAACTGTCTCACTTAGCGACAGAAATTTTGGGTCCAGCTGTGGTGGTAAGTCGAGGACTGCCTGTATTGTGTAAGGACTAATTTTCACATGGAAACGATACAAAGTGCTTCATTGAGATGAATCACAGTTATCTCTTTGAATCAGGAAAGATAATTATGGTCTCCCTAGAGCCCAAAACGCCTTGCTGAGTTGAATCTAAAGCTAAAACATGTAATTACGACAACCATAATTAGATGGTGGAAAGAACAGAGCATACGGATATAACTGTAGGCATCGTTTGATACTTGTTTGACCTGGAACTTACCATGAGAAGATATCCTAGTAGCATAACAGGCATTAAAAGTATGATGAGCAAATAATCAAGGAAACCAAATCGTTTTTTGACAGCGTAGTGCAAACAGGTTCTTTCTTTCTAGAGAGAAAGGAAAAAGTTTTAAGGCAGTTTCTCATTCCATCTACCATAAATTATTTGCGATTTGTTTGATGTCAGTTTGGAAAGGTTTTTGATGCTTTCCCATAGTGGAAATTACCCTGGGGATATTCTTGGTTTCAGGAGAGTTACCCTCAGTTAAAAAGAAAGAAAGAAGCACCAATAATAACAAGGGATCCAGAAAAGACTAGAAGCTACCTGAATTGTTATTAGCCTGCAGCGGGAATGGGACAAGTTGCCACAGCCAACTCGCTACAGCCAACTCACCATGGCCAACTTGTCATGGCCAACTTGTTGTGGGACAGTTTGCCATGGCCAACTCGCTGCCGTCAACTCATCATGGCCAACTCATCATGGCCAACTCATCATGGCCAACTCATTGTGGGACAACTCGGCATGGCCAACTCACTGCAGCCAACTCATTATGGCCAACTCGTTGCAGGACAACTCACCATAAGCCAACTTGCTGCGGGACAATTTAACGATTCTATTTAATTATTTAAAATAAATAAAAATTATTTTAATTTTTGCCATTCACATTTCATTCTGTCCCTCCTTTCTTCGGTATTAGTGTAACTCTTGTCCCACAGTGAGTTGTCCTGTGGTGAAATGGCCATGGCAAGTTGACTGTGGAGAGTTAGCCATGGTGAGTTGGCCGTGGCAAGTGGCCATGGTGAGTTGACAATGGCGAAGTGTCATAGACCCACTTGCAGCCTTCTTCTTTATTTCCTAATTTATACATGAATAATGCATAAATTATAATTTTGTGTGCATTTGAGAAGCCGAATAGTTTATTCAGAGAAGTGAAATCTACCACATGTCCTATTGATCCTTTTCTTCACATGGCTTGTATCTATTTACCAGAAAGATTTGGGAGTTGGCCTGGTAAACATTATTAATACCTTCCTGAGGGAGGGGAAGTTTCATCCTTTTTAGAGCCATGTTCAAGAAGTCCTCATTTAATCTCTTACATAATGTAATTAAGGTCAGCTTCTAAAGTCCCATGCTTTTCAAAGCAATCAAAGGTGGTGGCTCCTTCATTTCAGGTAGTGCTAGATGAATCAATTATATTTCAAGCTAATTTTAGGGCAGGCAATGGGATTCAGGTGACCTTAATCATCTTGTTGTATGATGCTCATTTGGAGGGAGAGAGAAAGAAGGAGTATGATTGTGTTAGCCTGCCTAATAGCTTTTGTCAGATCTGGCATCAAACCACTTCAGTTCAGCTTCGCTTTGCTTTGATGGCAGCCTGCCAAAAATGTGGGGAGGGGAAATGGGAAGGTAGGGAGGGGGAATGACAGGATCCAGAGACAACAGTTGAAAAATCCAAGGACACAAGCCTGGGGAAGCGAAATGCCCATTCAAAGAGGTGCCAAAATGTGCAGCCGTTACCGAAACACCTAATTGGAACCTTATTGGACATAACCAAGATGACCAAGGTGGGGGGGCGTCTGGGAGAAGTGAAAATTACCAGGGTCATACAGGAAATCCTCAGATCTGGCTTTGCACCATTTGGCTTGGCTTCAGTAAAAATTATACTTTCCACCATAAATGAAGTCAAGGGTCTTTCTTTCCTGAATATCCAAGCTGAGACAGGCCTGACAACTATTTTGTTCCTGATATTTGAAACATACACTATGGATGAAACTGCTGGGGATAGCATCAGAAGTTTGAGCTGAGTGCTATGATAACATTCAAACCAATGTCTCTTTCCCAGCATCATCAGGTAATCCTTCTTTTTAATACTGGACTGGGTGAGGGGCAATACATCGGATCTAGAAAGAATGAAGGTTTTATTCATTTATGTTCGTTTGTTTATATTTCATATTTCTAAACCGCCCATCTCCCTCAGAGATCTATTCACTTAATTATTTTTATCCCACCTTTATTACTTTTATTAAACCTAATTCTGTGTTTGCTGTATATCTGCCCTTTGTCAATGGGATCACACTCTCTTAAAAGATCATATATACACTTGGGCAATAATTATGAATCTAAATCTCTCCTAATCCTCCAGAAGGAGGCAAAAGACTCGTTGGCTGATAGCTGCAGCCATTCCTAGGTACAACTGGCCTTAAAACACTAGCACATTGACAGATAACATCCAAGTTTTATTTCTCTACATAGGGCTGCGTGTTTTGGGAACTTCAGCTGGTGCACAGTGTTCCAGCAGATTGGTCTCCAGGGAAACCATGTGGCAGCAATTTTGATTTCTTTATGTAGTTATTATTATCTATAAAGCCTCAAACGATTTGAACCAAGGACTGATGAAAAAAATGCCTTCTCCTTGCAGATTAGCATCACCCAATTAGATCCTACAAAGTTTAGCTCCAACAAGTCACCAGAGCCAAGATTTCCCCATGGTTACTCCACATCCATGGAATTTACTTCTCAACATAGTACAAATATTACCTCAACTTTTAAGGGGGCTTTATAAATGCATCTCTTTCACATTTGTAATCATTTCCTATCTTTTTGACCTGTCTTAATGTATAACTCTTTAAATAATTCTTAAAAGCAAAAGCCCGCTGCCGATTCTTGGAATTTTACTAAAACATTTTGATTGCATAACCAAAGGGAGTTCTGAAGGCTACAAATTTATTTATAAAATATATTGGCCACCCATTTTACCATAGGGTAACTCTGGGTGGGTTACAATCAAAGAAATATGTCTATATATATATACATTAAAACGTAAGTAAATTAAAATCAAACATTAAAATATAACGACATGTGGAAAGGGCAGGAGTAGAGTGGGGGGAGATGGGATCTATTGTTATTCGAGCAACCACCTCCACTATGCTGTTCCCCCATTGGGGCCCCAAGCCAACTGACAGAGCCATGTCTTTAGGTCCTTTACAAAAGGATAGGAAGGTTGGGGCCAACATCACATTGGGGACAGGGGCAAGATATGCTAGAGGGCAGGAGCAACAGCCGAGAAGGCCCTCCGCCTGGACCCATCAGCCATGGGACCCACCGAATTCCTCCTCTGCCAGCAGGAGTGAGATGTGCCAGTTCCAGTGGGATTAGATGGTCCCTCAAGTAACTTGGCCCCATGCCATGAAGACATTGGAAGACATTCACCAAGACCTTGAATTGCATTGGGAAGCAGACTGGCAATCAATGCAGCTCATGGAAGAGTGGTGTTACAGGGGCCGTTCTTAGGGCCCCCAAAACTGCCTCCGCCACCACACTCTGCATTGGCTGCAGCTTCTGAATGGTCTTCAAGGGTAGCCCCATGTAGAGCACATTACAATAGCACAACAAATAAGGTACTATGGATTCTATCTGGGGCACAACACTATTAATATCCAAAAGACAGGTAATGTAAGAAATGAAATAAATAAAATGAAAATAAATAGTTTCAGGTGCCACTTCCAGACAAGGCATCAAGATAACCTGTGTGTAAGATTCTCACCAGCTCAAGGTTGACTCAGCCTTTCATCCTTCCAAGGTCGGTAAAATGAGGATGCTGATTGTTGGGGGCAACATGCTGACTCTAAACCGCTTAGAGAGGGCTGTAAAGCACTGTGAAGCGGTATAGAAGTCTAAGTGCTATTGCTATTTCCTACCTCATCCTGCAGAACTCAGAAAGGAAACCTACATGCCCCCAAAGCTTAGAGGTGGTTTTAAAGCAGTGTTTTTCAAACCTTGGACTATAAGATGTGTGAACTTCAACTCGCAGAATTCCTCAGCTAGCACATCCTTCCTCTAGTCTCTTTCTACATCAGTCCTGGTTTTAGCAATCTAAGAAGAGGTCCTATTGCAGTTGCTGATCTTACCTTATTTTTTATGTTCACATCAGCATTCATTTTTAAAAGGTAACTGACGATTCTATTGTGCCCTTTTTTGCATGCACAGATTAACGGCGTGTCTCCACCAAAATAGTCCTGGATATTCAGATTATTTTTGTCTTCTTCCAATAGGAGCTGAAGCTCATTGAAGTCATTATTATAAGCTGCCTGGCAAATGGGCTGAGGGAAAGAAAGAGAGAAAGGCAGGAGAAACCTCAGTACATAGTTTCAACAACTTTTGATTTAAGACAAAATGATAAGTGTATTGTGGGTTGTTACTTCATCACATTCATCCACCCTTTTGAATTGTAGCACACAAACCTTTTTCAATATACAGGTAATCCTCTACTTCCAACCATTTGGTTAGTGACCGTTCGAAGTTACAACAGCACTGAAAAAAGTGACTTATAACCATTTTTCACACTTATGACCGTTGCTGCCTTCCTATGGCCAGGTGATCAAAATTCAAATTCTTGGCAACTGGCATGTATGTATGATGGTTGCAGTGTCCCCAAGTCATATGATCCCTATTTGTGACCTTCGGACAAGCAAAGTCAAATGGGGAGGCCAGATTCACTTAACAACTGTTTTATTAAGAACTGTAGTGATTCACTTAACAACTGTCGTAAAATGGGGCAAAGCTCACTTAACAGCGGTCTTGTTTAACAACAGAAATTTTGGGTTCCAGTTGAGGATTACCTGTAATTCTAATGCAGGCTAGGTAAATGAACTTATTGCCAACTCTGAAGCGAACCTGGCTGGGGTCATTTCTTTCTTTGGGGCATTACTCAGAACATTGACATTTTCATTGAC
Organism: Pseudoxyrhopus heterurus; assembly: GCA_032468235.1. Taxonomy (NCBI): domain Eukaryota; kingdom Metazoa; phylum Chordata; class Lepidosauria; order Squamata; genus Pseudoxyrhopus; species Pseudoxyrhopus heterurus. The sequence goes on along the minus strand of JANHJO010007001.1, from coordinate 51,430 downwards.
AGATGGTTACTGTAAGTTGAAAGCAGCCTGAGATCTCTTCCATGAAGTAAAAAACAAATTGGTGTCTCCAGCTCTATAAACTAATACACATGGGTCTTATCAGGCATACACAACTTGCTCTTCTGAAAGCTTTCAAAACCCTGATATCAACATTTTCCCTCTAGAAATCACAGTCTCCCAATCTTTAGACTGATGCCTTAACCACTACCACCAAACTGACTTTCACAGAGCAGGATCATCCTAAAGTTTTGGAGGTAGACAAAGAAACCAAGGAGAGGAGAAAAGGGATTGCAGCAATGCAGCATTCACCAAACTCTTGGTGAAACAAAGAACATGTTAAAAAAAAATAAAGCTGCAAACATCCCTGATTTTTATTTCCAAAGAATGGCTCTGGGGTCTTTGTGGTATCCAAACACTCTCTTGGAAATAAAGGTAACGTGCTATCAACATGCCGTTTTCCATTTCATCGTTTTGTTTCATTGTTTTGTTTTGTTTTAAAATCAAATTAAATCAACACAGCACCTGGTGAGCACTCTTGGAAACATCACAGGAGAATTAACACATATAGGCATCACACTGGATACAAGTGTGGAATGAATAAATTCATATGCATGATAAAATAAATGGTTTTAAAAAGTGTGCAATTTAGGGACAACTTGAATAAGTGTTGCATTAAGGCTGCAGTTCCAGATTAAATCCACAAAGTGGCGCTAATAGTTTACAGTTATGTTAATCTAAAAACTACTGGTTTCAAGCACTGCTGAGTTAGGAATCACTCGTTTTTCCCTGGATCATTTCCCCGCCAGTTTCCCCAGTTTAAAGTCCAATATGCAGGATACAGTGAGATCTCTGTGCTTTAGCATCCATTCTCCTAATAAGAATTCTTGAGTCATTTGGTGAATAATTGCTATTGCAAACTGTACAACTGATCATGATACGAGGTCCATCACAGTTAACTAATGCAAATGGCAGCACTTAGACGACTTTGAAAAAAGATACCTATGCAGGGTTAGATCTGGTTAGTATTTGGAGGAGAGACCAGCAAGAAATAATCAAGAATGTAGACTTTGTTAAGTATAGTAGATAATTGTCAGTTGAACGTTTAATCCTGGTCCTCTGTTGGAGCGGGAAAATACTCTCTCCTGATTGGCTGTTGACTGATTAGTTCCCTATAAAAGGAGTTCTGTCAGCCAGGGAGCTTTTTAAGTTGCCTCACAGGCAGTATTAAATAAAGAGCTGTTAGAAACCACTCTGGCCTCACCTCCATTCTTTGCCCAGAACATAATACACTTGATTGGGAAGGCAAAGATACATCCTGGAAAAAGCAATGGCAAATGTTTTTTTGAAAGTATGCAGCAAACTAGGCATATGACCTCTAAGGGCTTGGCATGGCTGCCATTCCCACAAGGCGTAAACTGACGAACGCATGCCATGAGGAGATTGTAGTCTCCAATTCATACACATAGTCTGGGTTGCTTCAAAGGTCTCTAAGTCTAATCGGCTGCGGGATACAGAGAGCACTGACTTCTGCTGTTAAAGAATGCAAATTGGCACCCATCTAAGGAATGTAAACTGTCTAACAAAAGGCTAGCGAAAAAGGCTGTAGGTTAAGTGAGAACTGTTGTTGTTTTATCATTAACCAATCAAAAGGTAAAAGTCCATACCTCCTTCCCCTCTCCAAGCCTAGAATACTTAGGTTTCAAAAATTACATAATTTCAGTCCAAAATGGACTATCCATCTGCGTGAAAAAAAAGAAAAGAGGAAACTAAATAAAAAGCAACTATGGAGACCAGAATTCATTGATTCTATGAGCTATTTCAATCCAAGTTAATTGTCATAATAACTTTCAGTCCAGCCATAATGTGGGCAATTATAAGATCCCACCAAGGGTTAAGAACCTGTGTCTCAGTTTTCCTTCTCCATCCTCTTAGGGTAGGATTATCCCATTTTGAACTATACAGATAGTCCTTGACTTACAACAGTTCATTTAGTGACGGTTCAAAGTTATAACAGCACTGAAAACAGTGACTTATGACCGTTTTTTACACTTGCAACCATTACAGCAT
>JANHJO010007000.1:33179-45109 GCA_032468235.1 Pseudoxyrhopus heterurus | reverse complement strand
AGTATTTGAGTTTCATCTTCAGGATCTGGCCTTCTAAAGAGCAGTCAGGATTGATCTCCTCTAGGACTGACCGGTTTCTGCCTATCAACTAATTATTATTAATTTCATTATTTATTCATTTTATGTATTGCCCAACTTCCAAAGACTCTGGGCAGTTCAGGCAGAATGAGGAGAGTTCTGGGTCTGTTCTATCAAGCAGTGGAGCCTAGCAAGATCTGGAAGCACATCTAGTCGGTTGTGGTGCCTGCCCTCTGGATTACGGAGGGCATGTATGGAAATGCATGTAGCTCTCCTTCTGCAAGACATCTGCATGGTTGTGTTCCCTGGCATGGGGTTAGGTTGTTGAGTCTTTAGGGCAAGGATCCCCAACCTCTGGGCCACGGCCCACTAGTGGGCCATCAGGTGTTTGCAACCAGGCTACAGAAACAGCAGTTGAGCGCGCTCACATGCACATCCCCACTTCCATGAACAGTGGGTGAACACGTGCACATGTGCTCCATTTGCGTGAGTGGCAGATGCACATGCACCCTGCTTGTGCAAATGGAGCTGCATGTGCACACTTACCAGCTGCTTGCGCAGAACAATTTCCTCTTGCCCCTCCTCCCTGGTTGGGGAGCTCTGCTTTAGATTATTTGTTATGTAATGTGTATAGCCTTCTAAATGCAAATAAATAAATCATGCTGTGGGTGGAACCTCACCTAATTGTGGTTTAAAGTATTAAGCATTGTTAAATAATCCTCTATTTCCCAGTTTTTAGAAAGCATTTGTACTTGCATTTTATTCACATTTATATCAGACACTTTTCCAGCAATACTGGTTCTCCAAACAGAAGTGGACCCTGGTAACCATCAAACTTGTGCTTTATATCTGATGAAAAGCACCTTTTCAAAATGCAAAAGCCCACTGGTGGTGAGCTTGACGAAATTGCCCAGCTCCCCAAAAGTACTAGTGTTGTAATAATCACCAATAGAAACAACATTTTTCATCTTGTCAAAGATGGCTAAGTTTACAAATCACTATTGTTGGTGATTGCTAAAATTCTTCTGATTCTAGGCTTCTCCCCTGCCTGTACTGCATAGATATGATGAAGGCAAACATAATTTCCTTTTTTTTCAGTATGATTCCATTTTAATGCAAAGAGAAACAGATAAAATTAAACCACGGCTGTTCCAGATGAAGTTTTATAAGCCAACCATCCTGACTCAGATACCACCCACAATAAAATCCATAGTTTGTTTAGCCTCTGCTCATGGCCAATGATGGTGCTGTTGCTCTTTGATTTTGTATTGATTTGTTTTAAATGTAATTTCTATTATAACCCCATATCTGATACCGAATTCAAAGAAATGGTAGCTCAGCAGAATGTTTTTCAATAAACCTGCCATCCAGTCTTAGGCTAAAGGGGCTTTATTTGGCCATTTTTCTCCTTCTGGCATATTCAATAAGAAAAATACTAAGCATCTGTGTAAGAACAGAATGGAATTTTACTGTTTTCACTACAGAACTAACAAGCCTACAAGTATATAAATAGTATCATTTGAAGCTAGATTGTGTATATGTAGTTGTGCAACAGCTGTTGCAGATATCACATCTACCCTGTTTGACTACAAACTTTATTCTGCAGAAAAGGCCATTTGTATTTGATCCCAACTTAGAAAACTAAGAAATATTGGGATGCTTGCCTCTTGCAAGGAACAAATTTGCATATTACTTGAAAGACTGCAATGTTCATATCAAAGACTATTCTAAAGATGATATACTACCTAGATTGTGGCAGAGGTGATGATTTAGAATGGGGATATCAAACTCAATTTCACCGAGGGCTGTATCAGAGTTGTGTTTGACCTCGGGGGCCAGAGGGTGTGGCCAGGGTGCGAGTGGTCAGGTCAATGTCACTCATGTCGGGAGTGCCTGTGGTTGCCCGAGCGCTCTGCCAGTGAAAACGGGCTCCCGAACTCCATTTTCAGCTGCGATGGCTCCTGCAACCCTCTGCCAGCAAAAATGGAGCTCTGTTTTCGCTGGCAGAGGCACTGTGGGCCAGTCCTTGCTGTTTACAGGGTGATCCCGCGGTCCAGATCTAAGCCAGATCCAGCCCACGGGCCTTGAGTTTGACACCCCTGATTTAGAATGAAGATGTCCTATGGTTTTATCTGTCTTGTTTTTATAGCTTTTTGGTATGGTCAAATAGAATAGAATGCATCCCACTCCATTCCACTCCCCCCCCACTCTCTAAAAGCAGAGGACATCCTTCCAAATTCCCTTGGCAAAATGCTTGCTGCAATCGTCTCTGCAAATGTTGTATATAGTGTTTTCCTCTCATTCCCTTGCTGGTTGCTTGATGCTTCCTTCAGGGTCCAATCTCTAGTCCACTTTTCCTCCTCTCAGCTCCTCAAGCCTTGAGCTTTCTCTCAGACAATCCACTGAGCAATTTTCTTACTAATTAAAGTGCCAGATTCTCTTTCTCCCCACTGGCCACACAGCTGACTGATCGTCAGGAATCTTTCCACTGCACAACTGCCCTTCTCTCCTTATCAGCCTGCAAGGAATGGATCCTAATTGGGCAAAATGCTAAGGGAAGAAAAGCCTTCGTGTCAGAACTGCCATCTCATGCCTGCCCTTTGGTACCGGTCTGCCATGAATCCTGGAGGGGGGGGAGGGGGGAGGGAGGGGGAGTGCTGGGCCGGGGATGAAAGTTACAAAAGTGAAAGTGCCTCTGTGAGACAAGCGTTTCAAGGTCACCTCGCAATGAGAAGAATGCAACTGTGAGCCGGCCTACACAATCAGAGTGGCCATTTCAAAAACATCTTCTTAGAGATTGAGTGGACAATGGGGTGGGCAGCAATGGGAAGTGTCTAAGGGGGAAAGGTTTACACTTGGGGAATTGGCGCACGAATTTCAGTTCTGGCTTTGCTTTGCTGAGTTCACCTGACTTCTATTAAAACTGTACCTTTTGTAACAAATGGAGCCAAGGGTCGTTTTTTTACTTAGAAGTGCAAGGTGAGGCAGGGCTGACACTCGGCTTTCTTAACTTGAACATTATATCTTAAGTTTTCTCTTCCTAAGCTAAACTCTTTCTTCTTTTTCCTTATCCATTTGTCTTCTCCTGGTGGTTAAGATGCTGGCCAGGAAACCGGGAGACTCTGAGTTCTAGTTCTGCCTTAGGGATGAAAGCCACCTAGGTGACTTTGGGCCAGTCACTCTCTCTCAGCCCAACCCACCTCACAGGGGTGTTGTTGCAGCCACAACTCATCAGAGATTTATATCTTCCCAAACTCTTCTAAAGTTCATTTTCTTCTCTCACCATTTTTGGGACAAGTTGCTTTTCTATTTTAAAGTTGAACAAAAAAAAACCTTACACTTTTTCCTCCTTAAATCTACTCTGCTTATTTTTATAGTTCCTATTTCCCCTGTATTTGACTTTTCCTAGATACAAGCCAGTACAATCAGAACTAGAGTATTTTAATCTGCAGTTTATTATGCCATTGAATGCGAGCTACTCATAATCCAAGATTGATTAGTAGCGTACGAGTCCCTGTAGATATTAACATATAATATATCTACAACATACATCATATTAGCCATCATACTTTTTCACTCACTAATGATTTATATTTACCACATTTTACTTAGTTAAACACTTAAAACAAAACTGTAGGAATTGATTCCAAGACTGACAAAAGAGTAATATCAACTTAACAGAAATAGCAAAAACATCAAATATGATGGATGAATCATGTTTTTACTGGTATTTGATATTTTCATTAATAATTGGCTTGCATTAAACATTTTTCTCCACCTTAAAAATAAGTTATGCAATAAAACTAAGCTAAAAGGTGGAAAAACATTCTTAAGATGTTGGCTTTAATAGTTTGCTTCACTGCATTAAAATGGTAAATATAGTGTATACATCATTAAAAACACTCAAAAAATACTGTATAAAATATTTTAATAGTTAAAACCTGCTCTGTATGATTTCCTTGCAAAGCAATTTTTTTTAAAAAAATTCAAGAGTAATGCAGAATAATTTTGGAAATCAGCCCCGAAATTAGGGGCAAATTATTTTCTGTGTTCAAGATGTTATACACAATGTTATTGCAAACAACTAAGACTGATAACTTACTTTTCCCCTGTTTTATTAAAAAGCATTATAGTATCTGAAAGCTCCAATTGACCAAAACCAGTAGAATTGATAAATATGAGCTGGAGTAGAATTGATGAAGTAGAATTGATGAATACAAGCTGGAGTGGTATTGATAGAATAGAACTGATGAATATGAGCTGGGAAATGTAGATTTAATTAAAAATGAAAGGGCAGAAGTGATGGCAGGAACTATAAATTTATTTGAGATATGTATGCAAAAATGAATTCATAGGTTGCTAAAAGATGAATGTGACCTTCTAGGGCGTAGTAATAATGAAAAATTAAATATGTAAATTATATGGAGAAATATGTGCAATATTTAAAACAAATACAATTTAAAGGGAAATATTCTGCTATATGACATGAATGGAAGGTGGGACTGAGTTGAGAGATTAGAAAAAAGTCATTGGGCCATATGGAGAAGAATGAAAGAGAATGACAGTCTCTTCATTTTGAATATAGTATGTGATTTAAATATACAGTAAATGTACGTGTATATCTACTTTGAAAAAAGCTTTATTTGTTCCAAATTCAAAATTAAAGCTGAAGTCTGTTCGTGGATACATATAGAAAAAGACGGAATATACATCTACATAGATGATTGATTAGATTACTTACGATGGAGGGCAGAGAGAACTAGTTAAGGATACAAAATGATCAGATGTTCTGAATGTAGGACTCTCCGGTTTTGGTAGTGTCAAGACTGGATTTTGGGAACATGGAAGAAACAGGAAGAAGCAGAAAAGGAAACTAGAAAAAATGTTAAAGGACTGCAGAAGGAAAAGGTACAAATCCTGTATGAAAAAGTATTAGAAAATGAATCAATTTCCCAACACTATGAATGGAAAGTAGATGTAACAGAAGAAGATACGGAAGTTGCTTGGATCAAGATCAAAGTAATTATGTTACAGAGTATGCCAAATATTTGTGGAGTTATGCTAATGGAAAATATGAACAAGGATCCTTGGATAAACAGTGTGTGTGTGTGTGTGTGTGAGAGAGAGAGAGAGAGAGAGACAGACAGACAGACAGACAGACAGACGCAAATAATAGCAAGTAATCGGCAGAAAAAATACAAAGCTATTTTGATGGAAAATTTTAAAACAAGTGAACAGAGCTAAACAAAGAACATCCAGCCAAGTAAATGGATTAAAAATAAATCCATTCACTTGCCTGGACACTTTTCTGTTTAGCTCTGTTGCCTGTTTTCATCTTTTAAAATTTTCATCAAACTGGAACAAAATATTTTTAAATGAAATTGAAGTGAGCGATTGTTAGAAAGAGGACAGGAATGATGTTGATGTATCCAACAGTGAAACTGAAATGGATCATGAAGTTTGCAGGTGTTGATGGTATAACTGGATTATTATTAAAATATACATATAGCTGCTCTGAAAACAATTTAATTGCATGTGTCTGTTTGGAGACTACATTTATGCCTAGTAGAGTAGGAATAGCAAGAAGGAATGTAAGAACTAGAGGGAAATTACTTTAAATGTGCCTAGGAAGTTGACTGGCAGGATTCTAATTAACTAAGATTATGTATTGTAATTGAAAGAAGTGAAAGTAACATAAAACTTGGGAATTACAATGTAGCTATATGCCAAGCAGAAGAAGATTTTTGCTCTTCAGGAAATCACTAAGCTATGTTTAAATGCAACAAAGAAAAGTTTATTGTAAATCTGCTGATTTTGTTTGTTAAAAGTATATGTTAAAATTAGTAAGCCTGAATCATGGAAGGTTTCGTATGAAAGCGGAATTGAAGATTGATCTCTGTAGGTGATAATAGCGGTATATCACACTAATAATGCATGCATGAGAATAAACAGAATGCTTAGCAAATGGCTCAGCATCAAGCGGGAAGAAAAGTAAGAATGTTATTTGTGCTGTTCCTTTGGTTGCTTAATGTATTTATGGGTAAATGTGTAAACAATTCCTCCAATAACATTAGAGGTGCATTGATTGGGGACATGAATAAAAGCGTATTTTTGTATGCAGATGAAGACTTCCTTTGGCTGAGCAGTCAAATGATTGGCAGGGAATGTTACATCGTATGAGGCAGCGATGAGTAAAGATCTGAAAATAAATGTATCAAGATAATTGTGTTTGTCAGGGAGCATGGAGCGAATGATTACAAGTTACCCATAAAATGCACAAATCTAGAGCAAGTAGATGAATTTGTATACAGGTAGTCCTTGACTTAGAACCATAATTAGGACTGGAATTTTTGTCATTAAGGTGAATCATCATGTCACTGGACACAGTTTTACAACCATTTTTGGTCATTAAGTGAATCGCATGGTCATTAAGCAAATACAGCTTCCCCAAATGGACTTTGCTTGTTGGAAGCTGGCAGGGAAGGACACAAATCACAATCATGTGACTGTGAGATGTTGCAACAATCGCAAATGACAGCCAGTTGCCAAGTGCCGGAATTGTTATCATGTGACCACAGAGGACAGGTCATAAGTCACTTTTTCTGAGGCTACTAAGTGAATGATTGTAAGTTGAGGATGACCTGTACCTTAGTAATGTTCACTAGAGATGGGGAATAGGATGGATAAATGTGACAATAATGGTGGAAAAGTAGAATGTAAGCAACATGTTGTAAAGAAATCGGTGTTTTAAAAAGAAATTAAAGTGATTGTACATTAAACAATGCTTCTGCCATTGAAGGAAATAAGAGCATGGCTGGCTCAGGAATTCTAAGAGTTAAAGTCACAGATTCTAAAATTGCCATGGTTGTTGGCTCAGGAATTCTGGGAGTTGAAGTCCACAGTTGCCCATCCCTGGTCAAGAATGTATGAGTCAGGAATGGATATAGACTGCATTCAAAATGAGTGAGCAGAACAAAACAAATATGTTTTGATGGCCTGGTCATCTAAGACCATGAATGAGACAGGTTTATAAAATAACTATTTATTTATTAAATTTATATACTGCCCATCTCACTGTCAAGCAACTTTATGAAAGAAGAATGAGTCATTTGAGAGGAAAGAAAAAATTGGATGCAATTGGTGAGATCCTGAAAAAGGGAAAGATGAGATCATAAAGAACAAAAGGCAATGTATGGGTGATTTGGATAGGAGATGTAATTCGAATGGTTGGTGTAAACTAGTATTAGTTGTGTTTAGTTCACATTTTCTTATCTTGTTACTCTAATATTCCTGGCCCGCTATTCCTTAATTCTTTTTCTGTCTACGCCACACAACAGCCCTTTCTATCACTGGAGTCTGATTAGTCACACACTGGTTTAGAAGTACACAAGCATCTTTTGCCACATGCGAGTTTCAATGCTCATCACAGTATGCTAAAAGGCTACCTCAGATAGTGCTTCAAGATTAGATGGTCTGTAGAATTTTATTTCAGAAAATCCCACTTTTATAACCGAAAAGAAAGTATGAAGCAATGATAGTTTACTGTTCATTAAAATTAGCCCCATAAAGCTCTGTCTTCTTTGATGAGATGACATCTAAGATTTTAGTCTTCTCTATCTGATTCTGAGATGCTTTGATCTTGACGGAATTACTTTACTTCTTGGCTTTCTTCCATAGCAACATAAGACTGGTGCAGCCTATATTCAAGATGGAGATGTGGGAAGCTGGACTGAGATCCTGCCAAACTTTTTACCTGGTGACAGTGCCTTTTGAAGTTAATCCTTTGGGTCTCACACTCTATGGACTAGGAGCATATGATTAGTGGTGCATGGTAGACTCTTTGCTTGACATTCCCCCAAGCTTTGTTTCTGGAATACAGATCATTCTGCTCTGTGATCAATGCAGACCAAAGAGAAGTTTGATTTCACCTTGCAGAAAAACATCTATTACAGAGTTGTTCATGTACTTTCAACATCGTTGATCTGACATTCCTGGTGCCATTATCCATCTTTAATAGATGTGAAGCAGCAGAATCAAGTCTCTTAAAGACATTGGGGGATTGTGATTACAATGGGACTGAAGAATAAAACACCTCTGGATCAGTAAAATGGACTTTACTCCATAATCAACTGAATCTGAGTGTATCCAGTATTGATAATGATGGGTACATTCATTATCAATCTTCTCTCTCTCTATAAAATTGGACGTGTATGTGTATGTGTGTATGTTCCAGCATAGCTCTAGAACGGCATGACCAATTTCAACCAAACTTGGTACACAGATTACTTACCCTCTGAGAATAAACACTGTGGGGGTAAGACATCCCTAACACCCATCAGGAGGTCTTTGTCCCCTAAAAATAGTGCTGACAGCTTCACAGTACTCCACAAGGGGGCTCCCTCTGACTTGCGATGTTGCGCAAGAGAGCAGCATGACACCCATAGAGCTACTACATCTAGAGCTCGGCCTGATTACAGGATTTTCCTGTCTAATACAGCATTCCAATAAATAAATATCCGGCAGAGCCAGCTAGTACTGAATATTTATTCATACTAAATTCTATAGCATTATTCACCACTTGCCATTCCTGCCCTATAATGAGTCAACCAACATATTGTACTATATAATTTTCTAAATAAAAACCCAATTTTTCCAATACTCAGTAAATTGCTTTCTTGTGAGGCAAATGTAATGGTAAGTAGACATGCTAGAAACACAGTACAGAACAGAGAATATCTCCATGCAGTCACAACAATGTGCTAACCTATCCTGTTTCAATAAGAAACTGCTTTGTGTAGTCCTGAACACTTTTCAGAATTTTCTACAACTAAAAATCTTTGCATTCAAGAGCCATATTTCTACTGACAGTTTTGCATTTGGCATCAAATATTTTTCTCTTGAAAGCATCTGGCATGCTGCCTTTGAATATCTTGCCAAGTGTTGTTAGCTTGCTTTAATGAAGGCTTCTGTACTGATTGGTGATATCTTCAAGCCCTCTAAACCCACAAAAAATCATAAAGTTCTTGACTAAGGGAAACCATAAAGTACTGGAGGAGCTAAGGATCATGGCCTGCCTTGTTGAACTAGATTACAAGTAGCCCTCATTTAGTGACAGCAACTTTTCACAGATATGATGTTGATGAAAAAGTAGCTTTGCAACCACATTTACAATTTTCACAGTCTCTCTGTCATGTGTTCACCATTACAGCCAATTAGTATGAGCTGTCCTGTGCTTGACCCATTTTCTCCAGCAGAACTAAAAGATTGCCTAAACAAGCTATCTCTTGTCTAAGCTACCTTTTTCCACAGCAAAGTAAATCCCTAAAAAGTGCTAACTACAAGTTTACAAATTCAGTTCTGTGACCTTAAGTAGTTGAATAGAACTCTCTGGTTCACTGGCTGCCTGAAATTGAAAAGACTCTAATCAGTTTTACACTAAAGACTTTTTGCATATTTTGTTTGCAACTCCTGGCTCACACCTGTGAGCGTGCTAGATAGACAGATGGTACTAGCACATTCCTTTCAAGCTGCATATGCCTGCTTACTCTCTTGTAACCCCTTCCTCTCCAATAAATATAAATAAACATTAATTCTCTTACAAATTATTCCAGCATGAGGACAATTCCAAAGGGGGGAGGGAATGGAGAGCAAGGGCTATATGTTTCATCCTTTTACCAGGCTTCCTTGTGAGTTGATTCTGGAAATTCCCCCACTGTTTGGTTTTACCAGGATGTTTGGGGGCCATATCCTTCTGATGCTGTAAAGCAGAGAAGCTGAAGTAAAATTGTAAGCACAGTCTCTATCATGCGATTCATTTAGGACCACTTCACTTAACAACCAAGTTGCTGGTCCCAACTTCAGTCACTAAACAAGAATTATTGTAATGACCACAATGCCATGTTTTTGTTTTTGTTTAAAAAAGGGAGGCAGGGACATTGTCAGAACAGAAATATTGATGAAATATTATGAAGTAGGAATTTTCCTCCTAGATCTGTAGCACAAGATTGGCGAAACCTAAAGCATTATTGATAACTTTAAATCAAAATTAAGAATGGCTGCTAAACTACTGTTGACTGCATCCAGATAATCATTTTACATTCTTCTATTTGCATAATGTGCACTAACAAATATATGATGATGAATAAAAGTTATGGATTTGCACAGATAAGGGGAGGAAATCCTCAATACACCTCTCACAGGGCAGGATCCCAAATTTTGTCTTTGCTAATATCTTTTCTGGCACTGAAAGATGTCCAGATCACCTTCTGTATAATCACATTTAGACTTGCTAGATTAAATTTTCACACTAAATTATACTATGGTTATTCAGTTTTGGTTTCACTCTGGAAATCCTATCATTGTGCTTTCTAAACTTAGTTTAGAACCCAACACTAATTGGTAGGGATGCAACTGTTCAGTACTCATTTAACAAATAATGGCTAAAATATACCATAACTTAATGGAAAGTGTCGTTTAAGCCAGCAGTCCCAAACCTTTGCAGCTTGGTGGCCTGGCTGGGGTATGTGTGAGAGAGAAACTGGACCACTTGAGTGATGCGCATGCGTGTGCGCACACACAGTCCTTGTACGTGTGGTGGGCTGCCATGCACACATGCAGCTCAACTTCTACAAGCAGCGGGCCAGCGTGCACGCGTGCAAGAACCCACCACTCATGCAAGTCAAGCTGTGTGTGTGCATGTTCCAGCCAGCTACTTGCATGGCCCAGTTCCGAATAGACCAATTTTCATTCCAAACATATTTAAACTCAGATGAAAAACCGCTTGTTTTAAAGACCTAAACCTTTAAAACAGTCTGCTTTAAACAGTTTCAAACTACTTTGTTCACACCCCTGTGTGAACTTCTACTGGTTGGTCTCCATTTTCCAGACCTTCTGGAAGGAGGTGTTCTGAGAAACTTTGGGGACTAAATTGTAGACAGTGGTGCAATTTTCTATAATAAAACTGTTATAAAATAATTACTATTTTAATTAATTTATTCTAATGTTATATTCTACTTTTATTATGTACCTTCTGTAGGCTGCCATGAATCCACTTAGTTTCTGGCAGTCAGATCCACTTTATAACCAAATAAAATATTGTATTGAGCCATGGTGACACAGTGATTAGAATGCAGTATTACATGCTAACTCTGCTGACTGCCAGCAGTTTGATCCTGACCAGCTCAAGGTTGACTCAGTCTTCCATTCTTCCAAGATTGGTAAAATGAAGACCCAGTTTATTGGGGGCAACATGCTGACTCTGAAAACTGCTTAGAGCAGTATATAAGTCTAAGTGCTATTGCTATTTAGATTTGTCCAAGAAATGATGATGATTGCAGTGTTTGTGATTGTCTTTTTTGCAACTTGGCTAAATTACCTTTAACCCAGCTAATCATATGTTTTGGTTTTAAATATTCTACGCTCTGCATATTACTTCCAGCAATCATGTTTTGCTCTTGTGGACAGCTGAGAAATATTGCTATGATTAATTCAGACAGAAACCATCATAAAAAAACCACCTAATTTCATTTTGGATCTATTCAGGTGTATCCGTGGTCTCAGGCCCTTAGATGTGCAACTGGAATCTGGAATACAGTTGCTGTGGCAACCTTTTCTCACTGCCTTGGGTAGCATTTAATCTACAGTGAATATTCACTTATGGTAAGGTCATTAGTGAGATAAACCCTTGAGACTACAGCTAGTGGAATACTGGATGATTTTTCCCCTATTTTTTTTGCCCAGAAGCTGTTAAAGTACATTTGAGTGAGTCTGTCATTACATTCCTGAACTTTGGCATCTTCACTAACAGCTGCTTGCAGTTATATTGTTGTGGTTCCGCAGCATGCTGCTGATTTGGAAGCCGATTCTGACTCCGAGGGAGAGATAGAGACAGTGTTGGAGGAGGAGGAGGAATC